>JAYMTP010000613.1:0-31232 GCA_036897365.1 Geranium brycei
GGGTTTGCGGGTAAAATGAACACCCCTAGTTCACATGAAGAAATAAAATGAATAAAATAATAATATTACATAATGCACAAACGGGAAAGAAAAGGTATTGCGTTTCAGTGTTGATCATCTTCTTTGAATCTAAACCCACTATGTGTTGTGAACTCCTAACACTTACGTACCAAACCCTCAGCCTATTATTCTTCAAATGCCATACAAAAAATATCGGATGAAATCATCAATTGAAGGATGGACACAAGAATGAATGGCACAAATACAAACTTTGCTCCGTTCCCAACACATATTCCCCTAGAGGATACGAAATGCAAGTTCGAAAATAAGGTTGCGGAACCCGAGCTCACATTCTCCATGAAAAATTTACCAACTACCATGAGATACATGTTTATCATAATTATTAACAATCATGTAATTTGAAAACAACAACATTATCATTTAAGGAAATCCTTATTAACCTACTAAGGTAATCAAACTGTATTATGAGTATCCGAAAGTGAACGCAGAATGCAACCTAGACCAGCCCGTTCTGTTAGTTTTTCATGAATTCTTAGGCACTGGTCACAAGTAGGGCGATCTCCAGTAGATAAGCCTCTATACAGGTACCTGTGTATTAAAACATAAAAGCTAAGTTCCAAAGTTATTTATAAATTTAACACCTCAAGCAAATTTTTGGGAGTCTCTAAACAAATATACACATCATGTTGATTATCAAGATTACTTACATACACAAATTGAACCAGATTCAGATTGAGTTGTTTTTACATTAACTTCATTATCCTGCAATGAAGAATATATTCATCCATTCTTTACTGGAAGTTTTCCACTGTGCTCTTCTATAATTTTCATTATCAATACCATTAGTAGAGTAGAAGCAAATATATGAACACTCAATTACAGGGAACCACCAATAACCCGAAGGCTTCCAGCATCTTTAAGATAGATTTAGGCAGAATGTAGATTTTGAATCCTTTTAAAGGAAGGTCATGGTGATAGGTTAAGACTCTTCACCATGGATGATACATATATGCAAACAACAACAATTAGGAAACGTGAATGCATTTTCATAATAATGTAAAGCCTCGGATGACTAAACAATTGTTTTGCGCGTGTGGAAGTAGTACAGTTGTGAGAAATTCATCAAGTGAGATGTGGCACTAAAGTGTGCTGTTTTACATTTCTATGCATAAACCGAACATCTTACGATAATTGACTTCATGGTCTAACTTTGCAAAAGCTTCAAATGGTAAGAAAAATAAGTGGTCAGAATATCTTGTTGCAGACTTAATTCTAAAGATGAGAACTGAAGTTAGCAGCTAATCTATGCAGGAGGTACTGAATACCTAACAGTTAAACATGTAAGGTAATTGGACAGCTGCTTAGCCTAATGGCATGCTGCTACTTAGGCACTCTTACAGAGATGCAAAGCATTTCAAACACGGCCTGCAATCTAATTTGTAATTCATTCACCACTTTAAATGAGAGAAAAATCTGAGAGCCATGTTATTTTGGCGTTCTTCAAAATAGCTTGTGGTGAATTTGTCCATTCAAACTCTCACCCTCCTTATTGCGTTAAACAAGAAGACTTAATATCATACTTATGTATTCTGCCAAAAGAGGTTCTGACGCAATACAAACTGCAAGCAATAAACATACTTGTCGTTTGAACATTTTCAGAAAGTTAACGCTTAAGATTGCAACCTATTAAAATGTGCTGGATCTGTAAGGCTTACTTGTATCGAGGATCATTCTAGCCTGTAAGGATACAGTTTTACCGGAGAGGGTAATGCTATTATAGCGCAAGTACATTACCCCAAGACTGGACTTCTTTTCTGGTACTAGATTCCTAATTTTATTTTAGGGGTACTAGAATGATTTGGGATTCAGTCCAGTACAAACCTATTGGTTAGAAAGACTCATTAACGGGGCTATACCATTGTTCAATGTGCTACAACATTGTTCTTAATGTTGCAGTTGTAAGTACACGTCCAGAATTATGGCAGAACAAAAAGGCAAACTAAACAATATATGAAACAAACTAATACATGAAAAGGCAAACTAAACAATATATGAAACAAAATCTTAATTCAATGAACAGAAACGGCTACTAAACAAACTAATACATGAAATCAAAACTTTAACAACATAAAAGTATTAATACAAAGGTTTGTATGTGATGGTACCCTGTGGAATGACAATTGTTTTCATGTTGACCCTTAGTGTTGTTTCTTTAACTACAAATCTATTAGACATCACAAATTTTGGTTTACATCATATCCCATCATTTTGATGGAATCCTCAAATTTTCTAGCTTCCAACAACAAAGTTTGGATTTCAAAAGAATAATAATAAATGATTTTTTCTTGTTTTGAACCCTATATATAAGATGATGATTATGAGGAACTGGGAGGGTCGTGGTTTAGTAAGATTCTGGACTGAAGAGGAATGAGATCTAGGAAGATCAGGAATGGGACAAAGAAGACATGAAGTTTCATTAAATCCACATTCCAGCAAAATGAAGTTATGAGACAAGGGGGTAAATCACAATCATGTCCAATCTAGGGGATCAGTTATTGAAATGAAAGAAATGTAGGCCAATGGGCTACCAAAACATTTGACCTTACATACAAATATGTGTATTCAATCTAATTGTATATGGAATTAAGAGTACTTAAACAACGAACTGAGAAATGTACAGTTAAAATAATTAAGACTTACTTCATGAGGATATCATAGTACTCAGGATCCAAAGAAGAAAACATGCCATCTACGTCTTTTATTGCCATTAGTGCCCTATGCACTACAATCCAATTTGCAGACTGTAGATACCCTCAATAAAATCAAATTTCTCTTCATTTGCACGTAGACAATAAACACAACTGAAAAATATGCAAGAATAAAGAGGTTGAGAGAAGACCTTGCATCGCTCATCTCGAGTATTGGGAGGTGATCCTTCAAGAGCAGTTTTTAGAGCTTCCACTGGTCTACCTCTTTAAGCAGACATACAAGCATATGATTTGAATAATTAGTTTACTGTGAATAGCAAAAAATAGACTATGGTGAAGATAAGAGTTCATATGAGACGGTGTTTACTGTTTGAGTAAGCTTTCAATTTTTCGAGATTTGTGTTCAATTCTGGTGATGATAGCCTCTGCATTGTCTGCTTCAACCAACCCTGAAGTATCTGCCATCTTTTTACTAAATATTGAGGAGCTCAAACTAATTTTTTATTCTCCCTGGAAAAGACACCTGAACCAATTATCAAATCAAAAATTGTTGCCCGCAGACTAAAAAAACTAAATACTCTATGCAAATATCATTTTCATAATAAATGCAGATTTTCCAAACAAACAACTTTATCTTGTGTCAAATCAGTAAAATAAAGGTGCAAGAATCTCGTATTTCCAGCTTATTATGGACCTGATAGAAATTTTGCACTGACTCAACTCGGCTATTCACAATTTTCTCCCTCTAATTTGAGTTAATTCCACATTCAACATCTCCAATAAAAAAGGAAAATATGTAACATGAAAAGTGGTATTCATATACAGCACTTAATTTTTCTACCCTCATATTTTCCAGGAACCAAACAGAAGATTTAGTGACAGAGGAATTACCAGAGTGAAAAACTAGTGAATCTGACTTTCTAGCCAAACGACTGGGAAGTGCTTAAAGCTGGCGCTATGACACAGATTTGAGGAATAAAAGGAAGAGAAATCAGGCAAAAAAAATTGGATCTAGCAATCACATCTTCTCTTGTACTTGATCACCATGCTTTCTTTTGCTATGTAATGTTCTGGCATTTTATATAGCGAGGGTAATATTCTTCTCTGGTTGTGTAAACTAACCATCATATTTACCATCAGCCCAATCAGCTAAGAGTATATTCTTATGGGTAATTTAATAGCCAATTTCAAAGCATTTAGGAATTAATTGCATACATGCTTACCGTGTTTGTGGGAAAACAGAAATAACAAGACCTATATGAAACATTGGTTGTGGCAATACTTGCTTTGTAGCCTATTGTTAAGCCTTGTATTCATGAACGATGACCTTTAATTGGGTTATTGGATCTGGTTAGATGTGCTAATACTAATAGTGCATAGAACCAAGACTATTTAAGCCAAGATTCATCCAAACTATTAATTACTTCTGAGTATTTGAAAGAATATGAAAATCTTATAGCTATTTTCAATTTTGATGGTTATGGGCCATAACACAGCTAAAAGAGCAATGAACGATAAAGAGACAAGCTTGCACAAGCAAGACATGCTATCACAAAGAGAATACTAAGAATAAGAATCAATATCTGGTTTCAATTTAATTGTTTTAGTGAATAATGAGCTAAAAACACGACACGATAAAAGATACATACCTCAAAGTCTAGATCTCACACAAGTACAAACATAAATACTATATACTACTCAAGAAACTTGAAAACAAACAAATTATAAGCAATGCTACACTAATCCTGATTAAAGAGAAAGTACGCATTTAAAATATATTTTTAGCTTGTCTCAATGGCTAAGTTGCTAAGAGAAGCACAAGAAATGAAAAACCTTCACAAAACCAAATGTTCGAAAAAGGCCGCGAACTGTTTGTAAGGCAAAGTTACTAACAAAGGAAAATCAATAAAGTAAATATTTTGAGGGAAAGGAGACCTTACTCATGGCAAATGCCAAGATCTGAATAACAAGATGTTTGACAAAAGCAAACACATTTGTGTGACAAAACCCAAAATTAGATCAAACACAACACAAGCTACTCTGCAAAATTAAATTTTAAATCAGGGATCAGGATGTCCCTAGCTCCAATTCTAGATTGGGTTTGTACCCACAAACTTAGAATACCAAAGTAAAACACATGTACTCCGATACAGACGATGTGATTTACCACACAAACATGGGCATTTTACAATAAGTGGAATACACAATGGAATGGCATGATTCTCGTACTCGAATTTAAACTTAAAAGAACCTATGTGATACGTCAAATAGATAACAAATCTCACAAACACTAGGATTAGCCAAAATAGAGCAATAAAATTGAACGAATGAATCAAATTCCAATCAAGTAGCCCGAAACTAAACCCAAAACATCCAAGCTTGATGACAGTGAAAATAAGTAGTAATTGAAGGGAAATATCACCTAATGGAAATAGGTTATCGAAATCAGAGGTGTTGGCTGGACAGTGGTTAGGGTTGAAGTTGTGGAGTGGAATGCGAAGAGCTCGGCGCAGCGGCTGATAGGAGGAAGCCGGCGGCGGCGAGGCCTTGCGCCTTGGCCGTAGACGGTGACGGGGAGCGTCGACTTCTGGCTGAGGTGACGGCGGCCGGATTTGGAGCGGCTACAGGAGACTGATCAGAGCGAGTCGGTGGCCGCGGCTGGGGCGATTCACGGCGGCGATCTTGGACTGCTGCTTTTCATTGCCCGATCGGAGGCATGGCCATGCTTAGGTTCATCGCTGATCTTGGGCCATGGATTTTGGGCTTTAATGAGTGGGTTTGAGTAACAAAATGACTTTTCCCATCCCGCTTCAAATTAGTTTTGTTGTGTGAAGTGAAGGGGATATTCCAGTTCGGTGGAATCAATTATGTCACATTTCTATAATTCGTTAAATGGTGGTTTATTAATAGAGTTAAAATTAATGTAAGATGTTCATATTATTCTTTTTTAACTTTTTTAGTTAATTGATGAATTGATCAATTTTGGCTGATTTGCATTGGACTGGGAAACAATTGTAATTGATTCAAAATGTATCTTGTCCGGCCGGCTCAATTCCAGTTGAATGAAGTCACTGTCTTCCTCAATGAACCGTTTCGTCCGAAAGCGTTTCTTCCATCGACGAGACTCCGGTGAGCTACCTTCGCCGTCACCGACAACTCTGAGATCGGAGAGAAATCCAGAGTCCTCCCGGACCAGCTCCCCGATTTGTCCCATTTTAACCTAGTTCTCTTATTCTAATTGTCAAAATGGAGAGTCGTCAACGAGGTCAATTTCGAAATCGT
The DNA here is from genome assembly GCA_036897365.1 of Geranium brycei. Classification (NCBI taxonomy): domain Eukaryota; kingdom Viridiplantae; phylum Streptophyta; class Magnoliopsida; order Geraniales; family Geraniaceae; genus Geranium; species Geranium brycei. The sequence goes on from JAYMTP010000613.1 coordinate 6,012, forward strand.
GAAGTCGGAATCGAAGAGTTGCCCCATGTTCCGCCTCGCCGTTTGGAGTTTGGAACGAAACCCAGTTCAATTTGGAACATATCGAACAAACTTAGTTGGATTTCGATATGGAGCAGATCGAACAAATCGATTTGGAGCTCTACGCAAGATGTGTGTAGATCGAGAGGGCGGTGACTGGTGAGAGTTTGTCGGAATGAATTTTGCATGTAGGTGGACAAACTGCTCGGACAAGAAGGTCGTTGGCAATAACAATAACACATCGAGAATTTATTTATTTTTTATAAAATTTTTTAATACAAGGTTACGTTTGGTATTTTTTAAAGATTGACCTCGAAGATCTATTTTTTTGTCTGTTTTAGCACCATTAGGGTAAATTGATACCAAAAATATGTTTCTTATAGTAAATTGAAAATGTGGAATCCATAATGAATTGTAATTTCCCCTTAAGAAAAATTATAAAATAAGAGATAAGATGTGAACAACAAGAAGAACAAACATTTGACAGAATGTTGAGACTTGACAGTAGTAGGATTTGGGCTATTCACGGTTCGGTTTTGAACAGAACCAAAATAGTTTTTAGAAAAAAAATTGAAATCGAACCGATGGTTTTTAACATGTCATTTTTTGGTTATGTTCGGTTTTTTATGAACTGAATTTCATGAAATCTTCACATTTTATATTGTTCAAGTTATTATTTGACTTATCATTTTTTGGTTGAATTTTTTAAACCATTTTACATGAAATTCTCACATTCTGGCCCGGTGTTAACTTATTATTTGATTTATTCTTTGTTTCACCAATATCTCCGGGGCCAACTAATAAAGATCAATGGCTTAAAATAAGTCATGTATCCAAAACAATCAGTTTTCAAATCGATTCATTTTTTATTGGTTCATATATAAATCGAAATTGAATTGATGGAGTTTCGATTCGGGTTTGAATCGAATCAAATCGATTGTATTGGGTTCGAAATGGAAAAAGCTATTTTCAACACCCCCTTTGAACATCACGTATGTATAAATAATTACTTAATCTTTACAAGGAAAAATATGTTAATATAAAAATCGGGTAAAAAAGTAATTAAACTAATCTTGGACGTGCATAAAGCTGATTGTTAAAAACCATTTTAGAAAAAAATCAGCGGGACAAAACTTGCATAGGAGAGAAAGAGTGGATCGCGTGCGCCGTTCCCATCCGCTAGAAAAAGATGACGAGTGGAGAAAATTGTAAGGTGAGGTGCAGTGAGATTGCATCCCACTAGGAACCGAAATGTAAAATATGGTTTTAGGATTTCGGCGTGTCATTTTAACCTACATACCCTTATAGATATTATTTAATTTACTTCACTCGTGTTGAGATTAATGTGAATCATTAGGTTTGCATGTAAATGAGAGTTTTCACTGTAATTTGTTCAGTTTACAACGTCTCAATAAAGGCCCAAAACCCATGGCCCAAGATAAAAAAGACTATGCCTTACCCTAAGCATGCCTCCCGCCCAACGACGCGCCCAACAACTAACCACCACCATCGCCGTCAGCCGCAGCCAGCGACTCTCTCCTCCAACCTCTGATCACTCTTCGGCCACCGCACACAAGAAGCTCCCTTCTCTTTGGGAGCGATGCCGTCGTCGAAGTCGAAGAAGAACTCCAAGTCGCTCTCAAGACTATCGCATTCAGAGCAATCTACTTCATTCCCTGCAACTCCTCTATCCACATCCCGTCCAGATTCTCAACTCGCTGAAGATGATCTCCTCTGCTCTCTTGCCCAAGCTTCCAGTAAATTTCCTTCTCTCATCACTAAATCCGCCTTCGTCGGCCGACTCACCGACGTTCTCGCCGATTCCAAAGGATGCAAAGTTTGGCTCTCTGAGTCTTCCATGACTTCCTCTAAAATTTCCCCTGGCTCTATTGTATCGGTAATCTTTTCAAATTATCAACGTAGGATGTGTTTTTGTTTATTGCTTCAGTATCTTCACGTTCAATCCATAAATATATAGTGTCTATTTTCATTTACATGTGTTTGAAGAAGCTTAAGTGATACTATTATTTATTGTTGCTTTGTGTGTCACTCTTCACTTATTGCGAGGAGAAATGGTGTTCTTATTAGGATAGGTAATTCCTGTTTTGATTAATCCCTGGCAGTGCATGTATATTGCTATTCCGCTATTTATGCAAACTTTCCTTTCGAAGATGGTTTCAATGTTGATGAAGGAGCACGTTTGAACCATGATGTATGCTCTGTGGCTATCTAGCTGAGTTCAATGATATTGCATTCCATAGTTGAAATGGATGTGAAATTTTGTATTACCTTGAGTTACACCCCAAAACACACAACTAATGCATATTGGTGGTATGAAAATTGAATTAGGTGGTGATGAGATCAATATGATGATCTGTAATTGCTTATTTCATGAAAGCAAATTTTCTTCTCTTTAAGATTCTATCATTCTACTGTTGATTTAGGTTTCACTGTATCTCCACACAGCAAAGTTCGGTGGTTATATCATATATATTACCACTACAACTCGCACCTCCAAAAGTTAGGCATGTAGTTTAGCATTTTATATCACCTGTCCAAAGCGGTTTCGGATTAGCATCTCTCTGCCCGTTGTTCCCAGCTTCAATAAATATGCTAACTTTTTTATCTTTTCTTTTGGAGTAATGGCTTTTAGGAAACTTTTCTCTGCTTGAGCTAAAATTCATCCATATTAACCTTTTGGCAGGTGTCACTTGCTTCCTTAGGGAAAGATTTCTCTGATAGCTTTCCTCTCAGCTCTCTAGCAGATGAATGTTCTACACATTTTGGGGTTGATTGTTGGGATGAAATGGTGGATGAAGCAGGGAGCTACTTTGCTCTTGCAACAGTGTTTCCTTCTAAAAAGGTCTGTATGAAATGGTAGCACTGCCTTTCCTTTTGTTTCTATCATATATTACAAATATTATTGTCAATCTATTGAGAACGGAAGAGTAAAGAAAAAATATTAAGCAGACGCTTCAGTGAATTGCTGGATAAACTCGTTGCATTTGGTACCGGTATGCGGGCGTATGCCTAAAAGTTAAAAGTGAAATGATAATGCTAAATAGAGTCATACTAAAGGTGGAAAACAAGCAACATGAAAACCACTGTTGGTGTCTTTGGACATCAGTCCTGACTTGATTGTTGGACTCTTTGAATTTGGGCAAGACACCTCAGATGTTATCTGCCAATTGATCTCTATCATCTAGGTATTGAATGTCTCTTGTTTGTTTGTTTCATTTCTTTTTGTTTGTAAGACTTGGTTCTGGGGTTCCCTTCTCGGAATCCCCTTTTGGTTTTAATATATTTACTATTGCTGATAAAAAAAGGTATTGATTCATTTGTGAAAAAAGAGAGCATATCTTAAGCTCTTGCTTCAATCTCCTTTCTGACTGATTTGCTTACTATTTATTTTTGCTTGCTATATATTCATGTATGAACCCAGATATAGGATTAGTTGGTTTCCTTCATGGAAATTGGAAGTAATTTATTTCTGTGACCTCTATATTTTCCAATTCCTTTAGGCCTTCAAGGATTTTAATGGTGAATGGATTAAAATTGGATAAAACATTTAAAATGTTTCTTTGCCAAAGAATACTTATTTTACAGGAATTTGCTATGGTCTCTGTGTATTTATTGTATAATTATATATTGCATTCCTTTTTATGAACAATTTAGGATTGTGAAGAATTAGTTTTGAAGTGGTTTTTTCCGTATATCACCTTGCTTAACTATACAAAGTTTAACTAAGAGTTGCATGGAATTCGAGGGAATGCTGTCCTGCATTATTTGGTTTTGAAGAATTGGATTGCTGTCTATAAAATTGCTGATGGTAGTATTCCTGTATCTTGACGGTTCTGTTGAAATATTATGATGCCAAAATATAACACTACTACCTTGTAAATACAGTCCTCTGAATTTGGAAAAAAAACTTAAAGACTATGACTATGCAACACCTTGCAGCCAACAAAGAAAAAAGAAATGTAGCATGTGTCTCTCTGCTAAGATTCAAAAATGTTGAATTCCAAAATATAATTCTATTATTATGAATATCTTGAATTCAATTACAATAGCTAGTTCCTTTATATAGGGAATAATAGGAAACCAACTAGACTTAGGAAACCTACCAAAATTCCAACTCTAATTATACATAACTATTCGAACAAAAAATATAGCTACAGATAGTAAATTCTCTGAGATATTTTCGTGCATAGCATCTTCACATTTGCTTGAGCTTGGAATTATTGATTTTCATATGACTGATTAGGTTCAATATTTTGCCTGGTGTCCCTTTCTGCCTAAACTTTCCCAATTTCCAGGTTTTGAAGAATGGAGTCCGACTGTCTTTAAACCTTTCGACCACAATGGGTTGTCCTGCTCACGGAAGGGTTGTATTTGTTAACCCCATTCAAAGGCAAATCTTGCCTTGTCACCTAAATGGGAATGATAAAACATATAGCACAGGAGATAATTGCCTCTCAATACTCAATTGCAAGGAATTGCATTTGGAGCTAGTTCCTTCTGGTAATAGTTTAAAGATAACTGATTGTATGGTTTCCCCTGAAAAAGTTTGCAATGGATTTGAGAATTCATATCTCTCATCTCCAAAGACACCATTGTATCAGACAAAGCACAACTCTCCTAATACTCATGACTTCACTTCGTCAAATGGCATTGATTTGCCAAAAACATCTAATTTGAACAATTCATCCGTCGATTCATCATGTATTAAAGAAGTCTTGGGAGATGAAAGGAGCAAAAAGCTTATGCAGATTTGTGCTACTTCGTGGCTGTATTCACGATGTTTTTTACGTGGTAATCTTGTGAGTGTACCAATACTTTCAGAGCTTTGCATTTTCCATGTGATAAATGCTAAAGAATATTCAGCAAACGGCAATAGCAAGGATTCGATGGATGAAATAAGTTATAATTTGACTCCTCAAGCCTGTAGACCAGTGGACCGTGAGAATGATGCTTTTCTTATAGACCGTGAAACCAAGGTTTTCTTGTCTTTACCACGGAATTTGGAATCTGATACTCCCCAAGTTAAAGGTTTGAGATTAGAGAATGTTAATGCAAACAATGTGGAGTGTGTATCAAAATTGGGCGGTCTATCAAACGAATATGCAGTTTTGAAGGATATTATAATTTCTTCATCAGTAAATGACACTTTGTCCAGGTATGCTATATCATGTATTAATGCTTCTTTTGTAATGTTAAATTCGTCATTCTTAAAAATAAAAAAGTGGGTGATTCAATGAAATAAATGATGACACACTGGAAATGTGCAGTTAATTCTCAAATCAGTTTGTTTCTCCTCATCCATTTGTTCCTTATTTTTTTTGCATTTGAGTTACAACGATCTGATATCTTGCTTACTTAACTATTCTAGTTTTGGTTTACGAACTACAAAGGGAGTGCTTCTTCATGGGCCACCTGGCACAGGAAAGACTTCGTTGGCTCATTTATGTGCCCGTGATGCGGGTGTCAGTCTTTTCTCTCTGAAGGGACCCGAAGTTGTGGGTCAGTATTATGGAGAAAGTGAGCAAGCTTTGCTTGAAGTGTTTGAGTCAGCAAGTCGATCAAAGCCTGCTGTGGTTAGATCTCTATGCCTAGAAAGTCAACTTGTTCATATTTTCATTTTTGGCCGATTTATTTATATACTCTTGTTTAATTCGAAGCTGTGCAAGCTAGAACTACAGTTATTGTCACGATAATAAATAATATTCAAAATTTGTTATTTGAACCGGCTACTGGTTGATCATTATCAAGTGTAGTGCCGGACCCTGACTTAAACCTGCTATTGAAGCATTGAATGCTCAATGCTGTATGTGTAGTTTTTTTATGTGCCTTGTGGAAGTTCTGTTTGCAGTTTCTTGGACTATTTGAATACATATTAGCAGACAGATCATTTCAGTGCTGAGTTACATTGTATACGCCTTAGTACTGTAGTGTTGGGTATGCTGTAATTCCTCAGTTAAACGGACATGTACACACATATTAATTTCTTAAGTTTTTAGTTCAAACTTTGGTTCTTCGTGGGAAATGATTTCCTTTTATAGGGTTTCATCAACTTACATATTTCATGAGTTTTCATAGAACTTTCTGTTTTATCAAAAATGTTATTCCGAACAGAAAATACTATGTTTTCCACTTTTCCCTTTGGATGGCTAATCAATGGTTTTCCATTTTCAGATTTTTATTGATGAGTTGGATGCCATAGCACCTGCTCGAAAAGATGGAGGTGAAGAACTATCTCAAAGGATGGTTGCTACTTTGTTAAATCTAATGGATGGAATAAGTAGAACTGATGGAGTACTTGTACTTGCCGCTACCAACAGGCCTGATAGTATCGAGCCTGCACTTAGACGTCCTGGGAGACTCGACCGGGAAATTGAATTAGGTAAAAAGCTATTCTTGAGATATTTACCTTTAGTTCTTATGACCTTTCTTATTTGAAATACCTCTGACTTGAAATATCCATAGATAAGCAGAAACCCCATCTGTTGACAAAATGAACTGCTCAGTATTGCATCTGATGTATATATTTGATGCATGCCATTTGTTTTGTTTAGAAAATTGAGTATGTATGAATAGAATTTCTGGTGATGGAACCTGAAGGCTAAGTCATAACACATCATTAGCTATTCTCCGTATAGTTCCAGAATCTTATGCGTCCACTCGTGACATGATTCATGAAAAAAACCTCTAATGCTTCAAACTTCTATGGAAGATATGCATTTGATTGTCAAATTTACTCTTTTGTACTCTTTATAGGTGATGTCGTTGTCCTGACTAGAGGATGGTTTGAGTCAGTCTTGCGACCGTATTAGTCGTAACCCTTGAGCCTTCAGCAGTTAGGAAGGCTTTATCTTTATGGTCATAAAAGATTGCTTTCATACTGTGGATTATTTTTGAAGGTTTTGTTGATTGATGTTTAATGTATTATGCTTGACATAGTTCATAAAATTTAACTCACCTTCTAGGATGAACTCAGTTACAGTGACGATTTCATTCGATGTTTGGTCAGAAAATCTCCCAGGAGACAGGTTGCATTCAGACTTCGTTTGTGTTTTGAGCAGTTAATTGCCAAAGTACACTAATTTTTGGTGAAAAATGTGTAACTTGTCTTTGGTGAATTTGAATTAAATTAAATTTATTTACTATTAGGATGGGTTATTTATTTGCACTTAATAGGTGGTTTTCACTTGAATAACCCTCTCTATATATAATTAAAATACAAGATGAGGTTTGCCAATTAAACATGTTATAGTTTATTTTATTACTAACTATACGTATAAACTTATTTTATACATTCTATGACGCGATGCGCTGTAGCTTTAGCAAAAAAATATTCATTTGGATATCAGTAAAATTTAGTTGTTAAAAATTTATGAGATTTGGGGGGGGGGGGTAAAACAGGGTTTGGCAAGAATTTTCAGTTTTCATTTGGAAAAGTGGTACAGCTAACCACATTTTAGGAAAATATCTCGAAAAATGTATATTTTCTCCACAACTAAACTAAAGCTTGCTTCTGCTTGCCTCCTGAGTGTTACAAAATGGAATCATGCAAATATCTGTCACTCTATTGTTTATAAATGATCAAATTTGTTTCTTAAGAAAACTAATTTGCAGGTGTTCCATCTTCAACGCAACGATTGGATGTGCTATTTAATATTCTCAGTGAAATGGAACATGCGCTATCAGATTTGCAGATCCAAAACTTGGCTATGGCAACACATGGATTTGTGGGTGCTGATTTAGCCGCCCTCTGCAATGAAGCTGCAATGATATGTCTTCGGCATTATGCTAAGTTTAAGAAATCAAGTTATGCACATGGAGGTCGTTCAGAATGTGTTTTAGAATTTGATAGCATAAAAGATACAAGGAGCCTTGTTAAGGATTATTCAGATTCTTCGTCTTTGTCAAATTTGATTACTTCATTAGAGGTTCCATCTTCTGATACTGACAATGATGCTAGAACTTGTACCATGGAAGAAGAATGTATCCTGAAAGTGTCCTTCGAAGATTTTGAGAAGGCCAGGCTGAAAGTGAGGCCCAGCGCTATGCGAGAGGTATGTTACTTCTCTCTTGTGCATTAGATGCATTCTGCTCACAAGCAAGCTGTTTTCTGTGGGTGCTCTAGAAGCTTGATAGTAGATATATGCAGCAATTAGACAGTCATTAGATTTTTCTTCTTGTTTTGATTAGGATGAATTGCTCTCTTCTGGTTAGCAACGAGGTTGTTATATTATTATTTAGCTTGTGCATGCAGCACTACACCCATCTCCCTGGACTGCAGGGCATGCCATCTATACCCAGTTGGTCACTCCGTTTGGTAGAATATATATTTTTACTAGCAGGATTCACTATATATCCTTTCTTATCGCGTCTCCTTATGTTGTCCAATAATATATAGCAGTTGGGTACCTGCACTAAGGGTTAGATCATACATATATCAAGGCAATGGAATATACACCTTGGATTAGGTGTGCAACTCCTGCATTTGCTTCGTTTGGATACCTAGGAAAAGATAGATGGGAAAACTACTTCCAGGATCTTGCATTCATGACAGTTACGCAAAAGGAACCGATAAGCCTACTGCCAGGATATTGCTGCTTTTGTTCATGCATATGGACATTGAAGTCATATTTATCATTTTCGGTTTGATTGATCATACTTCCAAACTTCTCTGTATGTCCTCTTTAGGTGATACTTGAGGTTCCAAAGGTTAATTGGGGCGATGTTGGTGGACAAGAAGAGGTCAAAGCTCAATTGATGGAAGCTGTAGAGTGGCCTCAAAAGCACCAGGATGCACTTAATCGTATTGGAACTCGTCCACCAACTGGGGTATTGATGTTTGGTCCTCCTGGTTGCAGCAAAACACTCATGGCGCGAGCAGTAGCTTCTGAAGCAGGGCTGAATTTTCTTGCAGTTAAGGGTCCAGAACTCTTTAGCAAATGGGTTGGTGAATCTGAGAAGGCCGTGAGATCACTTTTTGCAAAGGCTAGAGCCAATTCTCCATCTATAATATTTTTTGATGAGATAGACGCCCTTGCGGTCATTCGTGGGAAAGATGGCGATGGGATTTCAGTTGCTGATAGGGTTATGAGTCAACTTCTAGTTGAATTGGATGGTTAGTAATTCATTCCATCTATAGATTGATTTAGTTTCTTTCCGCATTGATTTGATTACATGTAATAGACACAATACTTCACACAAGTTTTGTGGATATTTTGGATTTCCATATCAATAGCAATTGATCTCTACATTGTTGTGTTATACTTATACTGAAATAGTAATTGTGTTAATGCAGGTCTGCATCAAAGAGTTAATGTTACTGTTATTGCTGCCACAAATCGGCCAGACAAAATTGATCCTGCCCTTTTGAGACCAGGTACTCTCTCTCTCTCTGACACACACACACACACACACACACACACAATTAGGCGGTTAACTTTAACGTTTTATGCTTACTCACCCAAACTTGATATCCTTCCAAATATTTGAACAGGACGCTTTGATCGGCTGCTGTATGTTGGGCCTCCAAATGAGACTGACCGGGAAGATATATTCCGCATCCATTTGCAGAAAATTCCTTGCAGTCCCGATGTCAATTTAAGAGAGCTGGCATGTCTCACTGAAGGCTGTACTGGAGCTGATATATCATTAATCTGCAGGGAGGCAGCGGTGGCAGCGATAGAAGTTTGTTGATTCTCATCTGCCATCTTTATAATTATAATTACTTCTTTTTATCCTTTCTAATTATGTATACGAATTTTGGTTCAATCAGGAGAACCTTGAGGCATCAGAAGTGGCAATGGCACACTTGAGAAGTGCAGTCAGACAAGTGCAGCCGTCAGAAGTTGAGTCTTACGGAGCGCTATCATCTAAATTTCAAAGGCTTGTTGTCTCCACCGGTAAAAGTCCTTTACCAGACAAAGCAGTGCATCAACAACGCTCAAAGTGGTTTGGCCTCTGGTGAGCAATTCTGTATTTCGGTTACAACCAGCATCGATTTTGTAGTGAGATGGGATTGAACTGTGCTGAGCATGCACACAGCTTGAGATGCAGCATATCATTTTCATTTAGTTTCAGGATTAGCTTGTATTTTATAATATGATATAGCATACCAAGTTCAATTCATTATAGTTGAAAAAAAATCAAGGGGAAGGTAAATATTTTTCCAACAAATCAAATGTTGTACGTATTGTTGGTATGTAACAAGTTTTATTTTTATGTGCAAAAATGGTTAGGATCCTCCAACCTTGGTATGAATGATTTCCTAACTCTCAATGCAGCTCTTAGAGACTACAAGATCACTCTTTCCTGTGCTACAAGGATACACCAAAACAGAATCTACACATAGGCCTCCTTTGGTGTGAGTGCAGTCGATCTGGGTCAATGCAAATTTGATCTTGATTGGTTTATTGGCATTATGAACCACAAAATCCCCGACATGGTAGAGGACCCAAGTCCCCGGATTGTGGAGATAATATTGGGAGGCAGCGTGTTGACCATCAGCAGTTGTGAGGTGGAGCCTGACAGGCTTTGCATCCCAGCCATGAATGTGGTCTGAGTTACAAATCCGGCGCCCGTATCTCTTTGACGACTTACCAAGGTGGAGTTTAAAGAATAAGCTGAATGTTCCTGCCGGGAATTGGAATTCCAGCTCTCCATTCACTTCAAACCACCAAGTTTGTTGCACATACGCCACCGTCTGGAATCTACATGCAAGGAAACAGTACAGGTGAATCCTCAGAAATCACAATACAGCATCATAAAATTTGGCAAAAAATAAAAGAAGACCTAGACTCGTCTGTGGTGATACGGTTCCAGTGCCTCCGGTCATCAATCCCTGTGATGGACAATGCCTTTGAAGAAATCGATACACAAACCCCTCCGCTGCCCTTATCCAACCAAACCTCCTGCATATAAAATTCCAAACAAATCAGAAAACCATGGGAAAAAGAAATGAATATCATAATACCTTAGTGTGATCGTCGAAAGGGTTGGGACGACAGAGCTTGGAATATAGAGCCTTCTTGTTGCTGGTGAGGTCCTGATGATCTAGTTGGAGTTTGTGGGCTAAGGATTGGTAATTGGGGGGCAGTTTAGAGAGCCAGATGAAATCGGCCTGGGAGGCGGCCCAGAAGGTGCGGTTGACGCGAGCGAGGTTGCAGATGTCAGGAGGATCCAAATGCATCAGAATGGTGGCCACGCAGCCCTCCGGAATGTCACCCAGTCTCAGATTGAAATCATCGCTGTTTTGGGCAGAGAAATGAGCCCCCATCAAATATCAGGACCAGGAAAGAGCGAATTCGAGAGGGAAAACACTGAAATGGAAATGCGGGAACCAGGAAACCTTAAACCCATCATTCATGCCAACTTATTTGTGGTTGCCTTACACACAAAGTTCCGAAATAGGATTGACTATATATTTGCGTACCAACACAGGTACACCAAAATTCTAGACACAGATTTGCTTTCATGTTTAGTCCAATGATCATCCGGTACACACAAATATTTATGCTCTAAATTGCTCTTACCACATATCAAATTATCCACTTTCGTTTAGATGCATTATATAAATGACCCATCCACATAAATAGTTCATATGTTACCTTCATTGTTCTAAACAAATGCAAGGCTTAAAATGTTGGTTAACTGCAGTTTTGGTTTGTATGAACATCTAGTCCAATGTTATGGATTTGACGAAACTGTTGCATGTTCTGTTATTGCACGATGAGTTTGAGTGGCTAGAGGGGTATGATAAGAGCATTTTTTGATATTTTAAAAAATACAAAGTCGTGTGATCGCACGTAAGTGTGTGCGTTCGATTTCATCTGTATATGTTAAAATAGTTAGACTGTGTATGAATAATTTATAAAATTGGTCATGCCAAAACAATTATTAGGTACTTAGAACAAAAGCATCCATGCTATCTACAAATCGGCGACTGTTCAATCAACACAATATATAAAATCTTGCATACACACAAATTACAAACACAAGTCATGAACATAGAGATGGTCTATAGGTTTTTGGGTGGAGAAGGAGATGATGGTGTTTGGGATTGAAGGTGGTGTACCACTGTCCTCATAAATTCAAGCTCCTCCTGTTGCTGGGCGAGTAGGTCCTCCTGTCGGGCCAAGCGCTGCTCCATCTCATCCACTTGCTTTCGCTTACGCTCCCTTTTCGTGATCCCCAGAGACGTTGGAGTGATCCTGCAGTTACCCCATCCACGAACACGGCCCTTCCAGTCCTCTCCCAATACCCTTACAAAGCATTCGTCTAAACTGTCATGATCTAGTCCTTGTAGAGCTCGGGAATGCGACTCTTCCACCAGCGCCTTGAGCATTTCCTGCATCACAAACAAAAAACTACATCAATCCATTCCTGGATATATAATAACAATGTGGAAATCACTTCACAAATTAATTCTCACAATATTTTCTTGAATTTTCGGGTGGGAGAAACCACCACCCTTCTTCTGGTGTTGAAATTCATATACGTCCAATCTTGTTGCTGAAACTCCACTGTTCTCCCCTTCCTATAAAACACAAGCTCAAAGGTAAGGTCAAAAGTAAATAGCACACGCTTTCTGAGGTCATTTCGCGGAGACAAGTCTCACGGTTTATGTATCAGATTGAGGAATCACATGCTATCATAGGGGGCAGAGTTTTTGCATGCACGTTCAAAAATCGATTTCACAATTATTCGATTGAGTGCTGTTGTTTCTTGTTCTAATACATGCTAGATCGATATAAATGTATAACACAGAAAAACTAATTTGAGAGTTATCAAATTTGGTACTTACGAGAAGGTAACAGAAGTAGTAAACTAAACTTACTAATTGTTGGGCGACAACTATATTCTTCTTGCGGCCTCCGTTGTGCGGCAGAGACTTGTTAGATTTCCTGTTTTTCTGGTTTTGGATCGACACATCCTACAACATAACACACCAATAATGTCATAAAAATGGTTAATCATTAGTGGCATGAAAATAATAATAATAATAATAATAAAGTTGTACCTGAAACTCCTTGCTACCCCAATAGTTGAGGAGCCAATCCCACTCCTCAGTCGTATACTTGTCGGGTTTCGCATTCCTCCTCGTCTCCTCCGTGAACCTGTTAGGCCAGTATCGATCCGCCCTGAGATTGTACATGCTGTCCCTATATCTCTCCCTCATCATCTTCGTCAAGTCACCGTCATGCTCTCCTTCCCACACGAAGTAGCGGCTCAGCTTCTCCACCATTTTGTGTTTGTATTTGTAATCTATCTGGTCGAAGCGTCGAATGTTAAGGACGGGGCAGTAACGGGGTTTCCTGACCAGGACGCCGATGTAGCTGGTGAAGTAGTCTGCGTACTTGCCCATTGGCACCCCTTCTTTCCACGTTATTCTCGCTCTGTATCCGTCTGCTTTCCATTTCCGCATCTCCTTGCATTCTGTTTCCTCGCGCCTGCACTGCTGCTCCTCGCTCAGCCCGTTGCGGTACTTCTTTCGCCGCAACGCCCTGTCGGGCATCAATGCAGGATCCCGCCCTGCAGTTTGTTCCAGTCCAATTCACTTAAAATCTCAAGCGACCTGAAACAATTATTAAAATAATAGCAAAACCAGATCCATCGTCTTTCTTATGTTACTCTAAGAGCATCTACAACTCATACGTTAAATTTAGCATAAAATATGTGACATAATTTTAACATGCCAAATATACCATGGAAATATAACATATGACAAAATAACATTAGCATTGACATTCAGTTGGAGTTGATATGCCAAATAATGTATTAAAGAGACAAATATAACATTGACTTGAAGATGGTCTAACACTCATTTTCACGTGTGAGCCACGCCACAAGAGTCCACATATACGCCGCTTTGCACATGAAAAATCCCTCTAGAAGCTCAAACTAAGTGATCCCGTCTTATTAGTCTCGTTAGTGCATAAACAAAAATTCGAACATAATAAATAAAGGGTTATTGACGAAACTTGAATTGTAATGATGTACATGAAAACCCCAACGTAAATTACAATAGGCAGCAAAGGACACGAACATATTAAAGAGAAGCTTGTAGCAATTTCAAACCTCAATCAAACACTTGTATTTGCCTCTCTTTTACGTGGAACTTTCAAAAAATAGAACGGTACTTATTCAAACCTCATAACAATTTTATTTTAACCGTGATACCTGAACTTCAATTTTTCATTCACCTTTTTCTTATTTTCAAATCGTAATACATCGTTGAAAACATATTGATTGCATATAAACATGTTTCATGTTATTTAAATACGAATCTAGCCGTTTCAAAATCGAGTTAGATTGACAAATTGTGATATATATGCATCACCTTAATCATTTTACAACTATTTCTTAAACATGTCTTCTCAGTATATAATTCTAACACCCCTCAAATTTGAGAGAATTCACAACGAGGACATATATATGTTTATGATCACTATACTTCATATAATGTTAAAACTTGATCATCAAAATTCTCGCAAACTAACATGCTTTTTAATATGCCATTTTTCAAATAACTAAGTTATACATAATAAGAATTTGGGTAAATTGCAAAAGTGGTAGTGTGCTATTCAAATTTTGTAAAACATGTTTATGTAATTTTATTTTTACAAGAAGTGGCTTGGAACTGACAATTCTTTTTTACAAAATGTGTATATTTTTCCAAAATGAAAATTACTATTTAATTTAAAATTTTAACGTGAAAATATATTTTGTCCGACTCAGGCTCACCTATTTTCTTCTTCTCTCACACGTCATCGATGTCGGTGTATAGGACTTCAAATCTAGATGAATTTAGAGTCAAGAGAAAAACCGACAAATTTAATAGTCACTCTTTATAAAAACAAAAGTACATAATTCCTTTTTGTAAAATTGAAATAGTACACAATTGCAATTTACTCTAAGAATATCTATGAAAAAAAATATAGAGCACTGTAGCTAGGTTAAGTGATCAAAAGAGAATACTCAGTTTTATGATCTTGAGGGTTCAATATATTAGTTGTTTGTTGAAATCAAATATAACATTTGTTTTGAAACTGATAGAGTGAAGATTCAAACCTGGCGTGAGCTGCACTGGGCAGTTATGCTCTTCAAGTTCCATTTCATCACCAGACGTCTCATCGTCAGAGACAAATGGGACTTGTTCCACTGCTTCTTTCGGTAGCTCTTCATTTTGACTTGGTTCCTTAACTACCCTGTTGGCTTTTGGGTCCATCTTCGAACTTCTAGTGATCATCCCTGAATTGACAACAACCTATATAACATTAATCTTGTCATCACAATCAAACTCCAACCAGCAACCCATTCGAATTAATAGAGATGATACTATATATGTCTTTTGTTTCGGGTCCTAGGTCTGTGGTTCACATGTAAATCCTCATCTGATATATTTATTATTCCATAATTCGAGCACGGACACATGAGAGGGAGTTTGGAGTAACAACCCAACCGGCAACCTTTTTGAAGGCTCCAACTAACAAGGAGAGAAAGAAGGACATGTTATTTAAATTATTTAATGATTCCAACCCAATTTTACACTTATTCTCTCAGGATATTAGATTTTTCACCCCATTCTAAAACACGTTTCCACTTATCAATGATTTGTTATTATGACAGGTAGACAAGACAATTCAATTACTCCCGAATAATAGTTTATCTACATCATTGTCTTATTCGTCACAAAAAAACCAAACCGATGGACCGAACCGAACTGAATCAGTCGGTTCGGTTAATCAACTGGTTCGGTTCTGTTCAGATAAGTAATGAAGACAAATGAATGATGATCGGTTCGGTTTTAGTTCAATTAGCTTAAACCAATCGAAAACGAACCGACGACCACTGTTCATTTAATACCAATACGCACCGTTTCATACCTCTTCATTCTTCAAACCCTAATATAAAGGGGTAATTTCACATAGGTCACTAAAAATGTTTGTATTCTCACGTAGGTCACCACTAATTCTACATATGTCACCAAAAAAGTTTGTATTCTCACGTAGATCACCACTTTTTAAATTTAATTTCTGAGGTTACCAGAACATGTTTTTGTCTCACTCCATTAAAAAATTTTTATGAAATGACCAAAATACCCTTGCAATCAATAATTGAACCATTTCAATTTAATTATACTGCAATTGAACCGGTTTATTTGGTCTAACTCAAAGCCAACCCAGTCCAGCCAAAAAGGCCAAACCAGGTGATGGAGCGTGTCCCGGACGCGTCCACCTCGCTGGAAAAGCTCCAAGCACCGATAAGAGCTCTGTGGTTGGACCTCAACAGCGATGATTGCGCTGGTGAGCTTGTTTCCGACGACGTTCTCTATGGTGGACTCAATGGGAAGCTCATCGGCACCGAGTTGTTCGTCTTTCTGAAGCTAATGAGTAGCTGGTTGAAGGTACTCGAAGAATGTATTCCCACGACGTGTGCTCGAAATTGACCGACCATTGAAAAAGAAAAAGAAGCCACATGTTTGGTTGGTACGAGGATGTTATTTGAAGCTAATGTGCAGCTGGTTCGAAAAGATGAACAACTCGGTGGAGATGTGAAGTTAGTTGTAAGTCCCCAAAGAAGTAGCAATCATGGTCGGAGGCAAAGGGCATGCCGCTGCCGCCGACGGCGGCGACAGAGGACTCAACTCTGATTTGAGCTTCGCCGGCTCCATCACCCGGTTTGTCCCTTTTTGGCTGGATCGGGTTGGTTTTAGGTTCAAACAAATGAACCAGTTCAATTGTAGTATAATTAAATTGAAATGGTTAAATTATTAATTGTAAGGGTATTTTGGTCATTTTATAAGTTTTTTTTAATAGAGTGGGACAAAAACATGTTTTGGTGACCTCAGAAATCAAATTTAAAAAGTGGCAATCTTCGTAAAAATACAAACTTTTTTAATGACCAATATAGAATTAGTGGTGGCCTACATGAGCATACAAATTATTTTGGTGCCCTAGGTAAAATTACCCTTAAAATAAATGCTCATTGTTTCAATTGAAACAAAATAACAATTAGTGATGCGAAGGGTTGGAGATAGGTGGAAAAGAGCTTGTGGGTGTTTACGGTGCCGGAGGATTCGAGCTCGGAGAAGAGCGAGGCCTCGGCTGGAGATCCCATCAGAGTTTCGCTCAGATGCTTTAGCCACCACCGGATCGGAGTTCGACTTCAACCGATTTGGAGTTCGGCGTCGCCCGATTCGACGTCGTTCCTTCTCTTCGATTCAGTGTCTCTCCTTTTTCTCCACGAAGGCACAACCCAAATAATATGTTTGCTCTCTCGATCTTTCTGGGTTTGTTTTTTCTTTCTCTCGATTTTTCTGGTTTGGTTTTTTGCTTTTGCTCTCGATTTTTCTGGGTTCGTGAATCTCATTTTCATCTTGTGTGGAAGAAAGGGAACACTGGTCGATTTCTAAACTTTTTTCAAGGCAGTGATGATATTGGGCCGATAATATTGGGCCCATCAGTTCTGGTCAGGTATAACCAGAAACCGACCGACCAGTCAGTTCTGACCAAACCGACCAAGCTGTTCGGTTCGTTTCAGTTTATTTTTTAAAGAACCGAACTGATCGGTTCAGTTATAGTCAGTTCTTGAGCCGGGAACACCCCTAGTCACCTAGATCGACACCGATTTATAAAAACTTGTTGTCCGTTTTTTAATTTTTTTATGGTCGAGCAAGTAATGCTCGAAGACCATAATTGAGATACACCTATTGTTGGTGTCGGCGTGGCTATTGCTAATGTGAACTATTAATGATTTTTTGCAGTGTTATAAAAGTATCAGTTTCTCGTTGAGTTTTTTCCCAAAAACTAAGTTAACTGACCTACCAAAATGGTTGTTGGAAATGGATCCAAAACTCGGTCAACTTAGTCAAACATGGTCAAATTCGGTCAAATTTTGTTTATTTTTGGATAATTTAAAAATGTTCTTAGTTTGGGAAAATATTTCACATCTCCTCCATATGGATTTGAAAAACTTGACTTTTTAAAAACTTATTGTCAGTGTTATCGTTGTTTAAACTTCTTTCTCGTATTATTTTTCTTTCAACTATGAGTTGTATATATAATAAAACAAGTTTTGTCAGTCTTACCATCATTTCTAAAATTCCTTAGTTGTTACTCGCCGAGTTTTGGCCAATCTGGAGTTTTATAAAAATACATTGTACACAACGAGCGTCAGGAAAAATGCAATAGTATAGGGAGAGATTTTGTAAAAAAGAAATGTATATAGAGACTTTACGCAAAAGTGCAATAGTATAGAGAGTTTTTGCAAAAGTGGTAAATGCTAATTTCGAAAATTTGAATATATTTGAAAATTTCCGTTTCTTCTGATAGAGTTACAACGACAGTACAAAAAAACTACAAAGTTAACAAAGAATTTTTGTAATCATCCCTAAAATATAGTACATGGAGAAGTTTTGCATAAAAAATTGTGACGAGGGAGGAATTTTCATTTGGGGACCTCGTTATATATTTCCCTAAAGGCCGATGCACACATGAGTGCAGTCTGGTGTAAAACCGATGGAAACACGATACACATAAGGTAGAACTTGAGTGTGAAATGGTAGAAACAGATTAGACACGGTAGAAACATGAAATGAACGTGGTGAAAAGTCGTTGCCACGTATTGCGCGCCGATATAGTTTTGGGATTTTAAGTGTATTTTGATTTTTTCATGATGAAGTTGTACTAATAGTGAAAAAGATTATAAGATGAACAGATAATTTTTGTATTAAACATAATGGAAAGACCTTGCAAAATTGTAAGAGTACAATGTGTTTTTCAGTTTTTTTTAAGGAAAAAATGACATTTTACTACACTTAACTACATATGTCTTACACTTTGGTACCTCAATTTTTCTTCTCTTTTTAATACCCTAACTATAATTTTGGGACATGTATGTTAACTATGTTAACGGAAAAGTTTTTTTTGGTTATTCCTCTCGAAATCCTAGCCAGCGTTGAGGGAAATCGACTAAGGGCCGATGCATATTCTTTTTATATTGCGCTGGGAGTCGCCAGAAGGAGTGCCGATCTGGAAAATCCCTCTTTCGAGAACCCACCTCCTGGTTCGAGAGGCTACCGATTTGCCACCATGGTGGAACCCTGGCCGCCGTCTTTGCCGCCGTGAGTTTGCCGGAGAATACACCTACTCTAATTCTTTGAATTTTGTATTTGTTTTTGTTTTTTTTCAGGCAATGGTAGTTTAGGTATTTTAGTGTATTCATGTGACCCATTTTTGGCCGTTAATTCTAACGAAATGCTAAAGTTTGTCCCAAACTCATAATTATGGTACTAAAAAGTAGAGAAAAAAGTTAGGGTATCAAAGTGTGCAATAGGCATATTTATGTGTAGTCCATAGTCCTTTTCCCTTTTCCTAATTTAATACTTAAGTTGGATGAAAAGTTGGTGGTGATAGTTTCCATTTGATATTTTTCAAATGAGGTAATTGCAGATGGTTACCTTTAACTATCAGTCACAAACACATGATTACCCAATGTTTTTTTTCTTCTTCTTACACATGCTTACCTAAATAAGTTTTTTACGAACACGGAGATACAAAAATGTATAGAATTTTGAGTTCCCAATCTTTCTTGTTGGAATTTGAAACTTTGATAATTAGTTTGTCCATGACATTATATAGATATCTCTTTCGAACATTTGACGATTATGTTGTAATTGTCAATCTATTTTGAACCTTTCAAGATATGCACAAAAATGTTTTTTTTTCATGATATGTTTGTGTTTCTTTTCAAGATATACCCAAATAATACAGAATGGAAGTAACCTAGAATAATTTGTGGGATATTGAAGTAAAATAAAATGAGGCGAGTAAGGGCATTATTTGAGCCATTCATCCCATATAACGTGAGTGAGGTGAGTAAGGGTAGTTTGGGGAGGAAAAATGTGAGTAAGGGTAGTTTGGGAATGGAAAAGGTGAGTAACAGACATATCTTGTACATAACTCAATTTTTCATTCATTTTTGTATCTCCATGTCCGTAAAAAAATTATTTGGGTAAACATGTATAAGGAAAAAAAAACATTAGGTAATCATGTGTTTGTGACTGATAGTTAAAGGTAATCATCTGCATTTACCCCTTTTCAAAATTGATGATACCACCAATTAGGGATGGGCACTTTGGATCCGGAATCAGAGACCGAACTGGAACCAGAACCAAAGAATCGGGAACCGCGGGTATCGGTTCCGGTTCTGGTTCTAAAAATGAATTAACCATAAATTTTCGGTTCGATTCCGATTCTTCAGACATAGAACCGGTAGGTACCCAGAACCGGACCGGTATGCTAAATATTCATAGAACCACCATCAATTTATATGAAGTATAGAGATAGAGTACATGAACCGAAGAATGAACCCAGGAAGATATATGTCTTATCTTTTATTAGTAATTTATTTGCGAATTTTATCATTTGATTAAGTTTAATAATTAAGTCTTAAAGTTTTTGTTTGTTAGAATTTTTAATGATTCCAAATTTCATGTTTTTGTCTAAAAATCAAATTAAAATCGTCTACTTTGGACCTTAAACTACATCTTAAACCACATAATCAACAAAAATAAATATTTGACGGGTTCTAACGGGTAGAACCAGAAAACTGTACCGGATGAATGGTTTCAAAACCGAACCGTTCTATTATGTAATGGTTCCGATTCTCAAAAATTAACAACTGGGGAGTATGGGTCGGTCCAGTTCTTGACCAGTTCGGTCCAGTTCTGGACCCATGCTCACCCCTACCACCAATTGTTCCAAATCAATTTGATCTGATGCAATAGGGAAATAAAATATTGAGATTGATGTCGAGTCAATCGAGCAAGCCCTTCAAATTGCCTTACTGAAGGGATCAAACTCATAATAATGTCACATCTATTCAATTGAGCATTTCACAACTTTGATGTTTTATCTGTTGTCTTCCTTTCTTAACTAATTTAATTGTAAAATTGTGACACTTCTAAATTAAAAATTAAAAATTAAAAATTGATGAAATATTACATGTGTGGTGGGTGGATAATTTCATTCAACAAAAACCTAAATCCTAAATAATAAACTCTAATTGTATTGCGGGAACAATTTTTAATTAGATTGCAATATTATGTTTTCAATCAAATCAATTCCTCAATATGCACCTTTTAAGAAATGAAATTCTATAATCAATAAATATATATGAGGATAGATGATCGAGTAATATCAATTCAAGATAGAAAAAATTAAATTAACAACAATTCACAATTTCGATAAATATAATTAATTTAGAATATCACTTACTCATAATAATTGAATGGAAATGATTTCGTTCTCCTTCGATCAGGTCGACTACTGTAAATTTCTTCGATAACTCCGATTGAATCGAATACCTAACCTCAAAAATATTTACACAAGTTGAGCAAATGAGGTTTTTTAGGGTTCACACCATGTGTACAAAAGAGAAAAGAAAGTACTACAAGGTTCTAGCACCATCTTTCTACCTACTCACTCACATCATATGTCTTTTATACCACTGAGTTAGGGTTTAGCATATACCATTTTCCCTTCAACTATGTGTCATAAGGTCTTGTATTATTCCTTATTTACATATTAAACCTAAATTGTTAAATAAATACTTTCAACTCCCTTAGTTTTCAAATATACGTAATTTTAATTGTTCTTTTACCGTCCTTTAATTAAAATTAGGGAAAAATTACACATCACTACTCTTAATTATCACTCATTTTCACATCACAATCACCAACAAAAAAGTTATACATCACTACCATCAACTACCACTCATTTACACTTCTCTAATGGGTTATCTAACAAAAAATTGAGGTAAAGATTAAAATGCCCTTGTATTAAAAAATTAAAATAAACAAATAAAACTCATTTTTTCCCAAACCTTTTTATAAAAAATATTTTAATTTTTTTTTATATAAAACTGATTTTAAACATCGTTTTTTATTTTTATAATTTTTTATAAAAATAGTTAATAATAAAAAAATTTATTCTTCGTTTAAAGGAAAATTTTATTCTTCGTTTTTATAAAAAGTTTTAGAAAATAATAAGTTCAAAAAATATATTTTTAAATTTTTTAGTAGAAGGGTATTTTCATCGTTTTACCCCAAAATCTTGTTAGATTTAACCCATTAGAGTTAAGAGTAAATGAGTGATAGTTGAGGGTAGTGATGTGTAATTTTGTTGTTGAGAATATTGATGTGAAAATTAGTGATAATTGGGAGTAGTGATATGTAATTTTTTCTTAAAATTATGTCTCATTTAACTTTAACTCCGTCAAATTCGATTAATTCTATCTTTTTTATTTCAGGACAAAAATATAAAAATACCCCTCAAAGTACTCATCAAATTCGCAATGCATGTTCATTTCATTTTTAACTTTCTCTCCTATAATCCTTTTTCTTTAATCATTTCCATCCTTACATTGCCTGATTACAGTCATTTGTCACCAATTACATTGAATCATTAATTTAGCACGATATACTTGCATCTTTTTAATTTAGCACGATATACTTGCATCTTTTGAATTGATGGCATTTGTTTGGGTTTCCATATTTTAATTTCGTTTAATACAATTTGACCCTGATTCTGATACCATTTTTTACTTCAAATTCCCGATTATAAATTTGTTCTGCATTGGCAATATGCCATGGCTATGATGGGGGATTCAATGCCCCAACCCAATTGAACATGGATGGGGAGGAAACATTTCGGAGGCGAGTGGGCATGAGATATGTATCCTGCCCCGCCTCGATACATTATATATAATCAAAATAATATTTTTAAATACATATTTAATAAAAATTAATACTTTTAACTTGGGTCAAAAAAAACTAAAAAATAAGCAAGTGTGAGATACTGAAACGAGGGCCAGGATGGAGAAAACCCGTCCATTGCCATCCCTATTTTAAAAAAATAAGTAGTTTTTTATTCACATGATTCAAAACAATACTAATTTGGAAACTATTTAAGATCCTCATGTGTCAATTAGTTCCGTTCTCTAGAGCAGCAGAGGTAAATGCCATCTTTGAAATTAAATGGAAAAAAGTTACAAACAAAGATTTCAGTCTTCACTGTTACTGCAACGTCGAGATTGAAGTATTAATTTGGCACCATTATCGAAAATATTTTGAATTGATAGAATAATTAATTGAGGAAATGATTGATGATACACTTACAAGAATGTGTTTTTAATTTTAATACAATCAAGTAGGCTGCCAAAAATTCTTCAAGAAAAAAAGTAGGCTACCAAAAATCATAACTAAATTGAAAATCGAATCAAAATAGACCCAAAAAATAAAAATTATAGATAATAATTCGGTTATGGTTAATTTTTAAGTGAACCATCCAATTTTGGTTTTGGGCCCGGTTCACAAAATTCAAAACCAGCCGTTAACTAAAATCAAACTAAAATTTAGATGACTTGTGTAGTTCTCACATACGTCCATATATCTTCTCTCTCAACTAAAACATTGTTGTTTCATAATTGTTTATACATATTTGTAATGGATACACTCTAGTACAAATCAGCCCAAACGTCCAAATTGTCTGAACCAATCTCAGGCGTTGAATCAGTGAAAATCTGCGCGCACGTTGTCCCAGTGCGCGACACGTGACCAGAAAGGCTGACCCGCAATGTTTTTTCGGGTCGCAAAAGTTCCACCTGAACCCAAACATTCCACCCTCAGCGCAAACGTTTCACCTATTCAGACAGTTTGGACACTTCACCCAGTTTGTACATGATTGTTTCTCTATTTGTAATTATAAATACTTGAATGAATGCATATAAAGTGAGACTAAATAAAATATTTGAACAGAAAATAAGCCCTAAATGATATATTGAAGCCTAAATGGCATATTCAAATGTCAAGCCATAAAAATTGGTTGTTTTGGTTTAAACTAAAAACCAACCCACATTTTAGTCGATTAAAACCTATACTTTAATCACACTCAGCTTAGGTTATGTTCCTAAAAATTGAAAAACTAAGATTCTGGACCATGAACAACCTCACACCCAAGTATTAATGTACTTTTCTAGCGCACCCAAACTCCTAAATTTTCTTCATCTAACAATAGAGTTAATTTTTGTTGTTGTAAAAAGTACCAACAAGCCATTCATTAATCTTTAAATTTTTAAACAGTATCATTGCATATTAAACCCTACTTTTTCCCTCTTCTGGACCACCTGTAAATCGCTTAGTAATCTTGGCTTCATCACCGTCAAGCTCTGGTGTTCAAACTTTTACTGAGAGAGAATTAAGCTTTCATTGGTATAGAAAAATAAAACTGTGTAAAGAATCAAAAGAACAAATGATAAAAAAAACAAGGTCAGATGGGTCATAAACATCAAATTCATATAAACTCATCGAACCGGCCTAACCAGCAACCAACAACCAACCACTAGAGTTGTATACATTTTATGGACAGAAAGAAAACTGCAGAATCATTCAATACAACAGTATTAACACGATACCAAGACAAACTCATGGAAATATCCCGGAAAAATAGGCAATATAATATAGAAACTTTATTGCATTAGAAAAACGGCCTCCTCTTTTACTGTGAATTCTTTGAGAGTAAGATTGTTGTTTGTTCCATTCTTTTCATGGAGTAATAATATAAGCGTTTGGTTCGTAGGAACAAAGAGAAGTAGGTCTATTATATATCCGATAAGTATCAATACGCAATGAGGATTGCTCCCATTTTTCTCATCGATAGAGAAATAACTCAATCTAGAGCATCAAATAAAAAAAATAATAGAAAAATTAGAGAACTAGCTAGAGATTTGGATTCGAACTATATTCACCAAACAAACGCGCTTCTTTTGCCTTCTTGCCTCAACGACCACCGATCTCTAGTTGGAGATTTGTACTTTTTATTACTTTTATATTTATCCGTAATACAGGTATGAACACGTTTCGAAGCTATTTATTTAACTTCAATTATTTAGATCCAATACTGAAAGCTACCCCAATTGTTTAACATATATTTTTAGAATTCGAGTCTATAATTTAGGGATAATACCACTTCAATTCCCCTAGGTATTCGAAAGTCTCTCTCACATCTAGGGGTGTACATATTGGACCCGGGACCCGACCCACCCGTGAACCCACCCGCAATCACCTCACCCGACGGGTTACGGGTTGGGTACGGGTCTTCAAAATCTGACCCGTTGATTTGGTGGGTG
>JAYMTP010000614.1:0-31229 GCA_036897365.1 Geranium brycei
GAGGCCTTCATGATTAACAATAGATCGAGCGAAGGATCGAGAGAGAGAAGAGCCGAGGTTGTGAATTGTGATGAGATTAGATGAGACTGTAAATGTGGAAATTGGGATTTATATATAGGTCCTTGAGTACAAAATTGGGCTGATGGGATTGGACTGACCATAAAGTTACATTTAAATAAAATTATAATACATGGTTTTTATTGGGGAGGAGAGGATGGGTTGACCGGTTCACTTGGTGTTTACGCGCGTGAATGAGTGCAAATACAAGTTGGTGATTTATTAAATTGAGGAAATTAAGAAAACGAAAAACACAAGTATATTTAAAAATACACTTATATTAAATCTCACTCCAGTGGCTGTCACTGTTCACTGCTCAAAAATCAAAATATGTATCAGTTTTAGGCACGTGAGTTAAGGTTTGTTTTGTGTGATAATGTTTACAACGTATCTTTAACGAGAAACCGAAAGTTTATTAAATTTCTATGAACGCGTCAATGAAGGTTTTAGGACCGACCACTAGTACTGATTAATTACCTTAATCAACAGTCCTTAGTTTGGGATTAGGTTTGGGGGAGAGGATTAGTAGTGTGTCTTAAATTCAACTAATGAGCTAAATAAGTCAAAACAAAGCTAATTATATTTGAATTTTTCTCCATTTTTTTTACAATGAAGACTGATTTAGAAAATAAAATTCAAGCTAGCTAGCAAGTAGTTAAGTCTTTATGGAGGTTGACCCAATTTTCAATTCTTTCCATTTGCAGACAATAATCTATCAGATAGAACATATTGAGGTTAATAAAAAAATAATTAGAACTAATTATATATTAATTGAATCACATAAACTGCTATAAAAATAAAAATAAAAATTTAATTTAATTGAGACCGAGACTGATCTAATTGATCAGATATTTTTAAAACATTGCTCTTGCTTTCTATATTATTGTTGTTTTCTAGTTAGACAGAGATATATATTAACAGAGTAAAATATACGTACGTAAAAATTATGTTATTATATATAGTGAATTTTCAAATTGATCATATTATCATAATAAATATTTTTCACATGTCACATTTAGTAACAATTTATTTTGAGGTAATGCATGCGCTGGTCACATGTTATCAAATATATTTTGAAAATATCAAAATACTCATAAGGTAAATAAATTTAAAAAAAATAAACTCACTGGATTTCTCTATTATGTTCACCCGTCGTTGTTGTAATTCGATGGCTCACGAATTGGCCAAGTATGATTTAACTAACAGTAGCTGAGATTATGGTGAGGGTTTTATCCCACCATTTGTAGACTATAACTTCTACTGTCGGGCCTGATATCGGGTAAGTTGCTCTATAATAAAATTCGTTTCATTTCAACAAAAGAAACTTCAAAATGTCACCTGTGTTTAACTGACCCATTTTGAATTTATATGTTACTTGCATTAGTAAGTAATGTCCAAATTATAGTGGTTCGGTAATTGTACTCTTTGACGTCACGATTTATAGAATGAGTGCAACAATTATTCTAGTTAGTGCAAATTAAAGCTTAATTGCGCTTGCACCGAAAATGGCATATTTCACTTTCTCATTCAAAGTTAATTGTTTCGGTAAATTCCATAGCAAATCAGAGCTTACTATAGTTGTTGCTTTGTTTCTTGTGGATGAATTGATGTACACGAATCATTTGGTTTAATTGTACCTATCTATTATTATACTTACCCTAAATAAATATAAAATAAAAAGTATACACTATACCCCTAATGGGAGACAAATTATAATTGACACACAAATAGGAATAAATCCCCTCAGATTGACAAGTGTCTAGAAAATATATATTTTTCTTTTCTAGACAATAGTTTCTAGACAATAGTGTCTAGAAAATATTGATTTATCATAAAATTTCATATCGCAAATATGTGAAAAAAATATTTAATTGCAAAATTGGCACTATACTATTCAATTTTTGTAAATAAGTAATGTATACTGTTGTATTACAAAATGTAGGTTTCAACATCTTCTTTTGTGTAAGATGTATACATTTGTTGAAAAATGAATAAAATATCATTAAAATAAAATACTTTTATATTTTAATTAGAATTTTAGTAATTAAAGTTTTTACCAGCTCGAGCTCGAATTAGTTTTCTTCTTTTCTAGTCAACCCTCACTAAATGCATTTCAATACCACATTGCCACATTGACCAAAAAAGGAGTCAAACCAACTTGGAGACATGACGAGAAGGAGAAAGAATCAGACAATCTCGAACTTGTTGCAAAAATAACTCGAGCATAACTACGAACTCGTCTGATCAGTTTGAAGTCTCATAAACGAATATTGGTGTGTCGAAGAAGAAGAAAACTAGAAAGCTCAAAGTGAAAATAATACTTCTATTTTTAAATTTAATTGCTTTTATCATTTTGGACCAAAATACACAATTTTTCAAAATATAGTAAGTTGACACCTAGTTTTGCACTAACAAAAGCACATAAATACTACACTACTTTCCCTATCTACCCTTCATCGCAACCCCACCTCAGATATCATGCCGAGTCTCGTACCTTGATTTCAGTCCATAAAACGAGCAAGCCTACCATTAAATCAAACTCAGCTGGTACAAAAGCACATAACTTATTTTTGTAAAAATTAAATAGCAGACACAACCACTTCTTATAACAACTTTTCGAATTCATTCATGCCAAGCCCACCACTCTTCAAACTCATCCATATCATTCCTAAACAAATATTCAGATTGAAAACAAATGACTGACATTTTATTAGATAAGTTGTTCACTTAATCACTAGATCAACGTAGTCACACTTGTAACGAATCTCTAGTTTTTAGAAAAATTAAAACTATGAATCATGTATGAATGAGACGATTCGAATTGAGATAATTAGAATAAATCCTCTAACTGGCCTCATGAAACCTTGTTAGTTGCTTTGTAATCTAATACTCCATAGTCAATCTGTTGTTTCTTCATAAAGTCAAAAGTTATTTAGCTTTTTCCAATTTCTTGGACCACATTTGAGAGAAAGTACTAGAAGCTATACCCATTAATTGCTCTTCATCTTCATTAACCACATCAATTCTATGTATCTCTTTAAATAATAATACATTATAAAAATTCTCTTTCTTTTCCTTTTTACTTGTTGACCATATCTTTTCTAACTTCGTATTGTTAATCTATATCACTTTATTACCATCAAGCAATCAAAAACATTGATTAGCACCAACAATATTAGAATTAATATGTTCATGGTTAGATTGAACAATTAGCATTTAATTATTAAAAGTGTAAATTATAAAAATGCCACCATTAATTTTTCATATTTTGACCAACTAAGCTTTGGTGCAGTGGTACAAGTGTAGCTCTCTGGCCTAAAGACATTGATAATAATTTTGGATGGAGAAAAGTAAAAGGTAAATAGAATTGTGCTGTAATATTAAAAAAAACTTCATATATTGCAATTCACCACCTTAAAATATATGAATATGGAGATATTAATATAAAAAATTAAATTACACCTATACATTTGCAAGAAAGTAATATATTTTTAAGTTCTATATAAATATATTTTTATTTTAGTAAGTTAATAAAATATTAATATTTGCATCTTAAATATATCATTTTAATTTGGGGGGTGATTTGAACTTTCTCTCATTAATTTTTATTCTAAAATTGTTTAGATTAGTGAATTGACAAAATTCTAACGATTAAGGGTGGCTTTTTTGTCGTAATTTTTCCTAATTAACAGTAAAAATAATCAATGTTTGCTTGATCAATTGGTTAAGTTTGGGTTCGAGTCACGTTGTGGTATTTCGTCTTTTTTTCCAACTTCTGTTAGACCTCTCTCCCTTCTGCATAAGAGTGTGTCGAGCCCAAATCTTAATATAATTTGCGGATAAAAAAAATTTAAATATATTATTTACTTAATACTGATTCTCTTAAAACATATGACTCAAAAAAGAAAATCTTTCCAATAAAGAAGAATATCTTTTAAGTAGGCAAGTTTCTTGTAGATGAGATTGCTTGTAAAGAAACTCTTCCATGCCATTTGTTGATGTGTTATGTTTGTGACTGTCTTAATCATCAATTTTACAAGTCATCAGTTTCAATATTCGTTTGTGTTATGTAACATCACAACACACACATCAATATCCATAAGCAAATATATATTTTTATTTTGTATTATAGTTCTTAGTAGTTATATTCGTGCTTGTTAGTAGTTGTATGAGATTCTGTTGATTGTAGGGTTATTCACGAGAGTTTTCATGGGTTCTGTAGTATGATCACGAAGTCTCTCTAGTCATCGTGTTGAAGGCCGTAGCTTGTATATATCTGTGAGATCTTGTAAACTCACAATCTATGGTGCAGAAATTGTCGCAGCAACTTTGATATGAATATTGAATGACTTGTTAATTAAAAAAAACAATATAGAATTATATTTCCATTATACATAAAAGTATATATAAAAAAGTTTGTTTTGTTCTTAAATATACATATTTTTAGCTTTTCTGGAATAACAAGTCTGAAAATTTATGAAACTTTCATATAGTGGTGACCCACACTCAAATAGAAAAGCTAAATCTTGTCTGATATATGTATATTTGATTGATTTTAAAAATATATGTAACCTGTTAGTGAAAACTATAGTTTTAAATTCAAATTTTCAAATGAACAAATATATTAAATTATTTATTTCTACTTGATTCATTAAAATCTGCAATTAATTAATTATCATGACATTTTCCCTAACAATTGTGCAACTTGCAAATAAAATCTACAAGAGAACAGGCACATTTGTATGTGAAAACTAATGTGTGGTTGTTGCTAAATTTTGACGTTGTTCATAGGTTTATATTGAACCTGAAAATATATAAATAAAATAAAATGAAAGGCGTGCCTAAATTGAATTTATAAGAAAAATACAGTGCAAATCCACTCATCATTATTTTAAACCCTTTTTTGTTATATTTTATAGGCAAGCATAGAAAAAAGAGCTGAGAAAGATCGTTGACTTTGGTCAACGTGGAAGCTTCTCATACACGGCGACGACGACGTTTTTGTCTTTCAAACCCTTATCTATCTGAATTTAATAATCCAAATTAGATTTAAAATTAAAAATGAGGACCACGCTTTTCAGTTCTCTTATCATTTATATATCAACTTGTAATCATTTACTCATTGTCTTGTTACTTATTTCTATTTTAGATATTATAAGATTGAAAATGTTATTTTTAAATCAGACGAACCTTTGATTATAAGTCGATCATAAATAAGTCAAATTTGAAGTCTCTTTTTTTAAAAAAGATAATTTGAATATTATTAAACAAATAGTCAATACATACCGCACACCATGATTTAAATTACAATTAGTTCAAACATACCTGATTAATTTATGAAACTCTTGAACCATTTATTTATATTGAATTAATTTTGTATATTTTATGTAATATGGTAAACACATTTTTAAGGAATATTAATGGTGAGAATTATACTGACTGAATCAAGTAAAGCTAAATTCGAGTTTGACTAAATCTTTTTTTTTCCAGTTGAACTTGATCTTAAGTTCGTTCAAGTGTGAACCAATCTTGAGTCGAGCCAAGTAAAAATGACAACGGAAGAATACATTTATCGCCTCTACTATCTCCTACCCCTTCGGATCGAGGACACCAAATTTCTATTAAATTTGAGAATTTATTTCATCCTCAAAGATGAGATTTGATGTATATAAACTAGTACATGTATATGTATATACCTCTGGACTTTCAGCCCAACTATGGCCCAATACATGTCCATTACCAATTAACGATCTCCTGGGCCAGGCAGACCAATATCTGTCTCAATCCAACTGGGCCCAATTGTTGTTTATTTGCAGATGTGATGTGAAATCAATGGAGCAATAAAGTTAATAGGGACATAAATAAATGAATAATTAATTAATCAATGTTCAAGAGCTTTCCATTGAGAAAAAGATTGAGTCACTCGCAAGTCACAAGTTAAGCCAACTAGATTTAGATTGTGACCGTTAAGCTCTCCTCAACCACAAACTCTAATATCTGTGTAATTAATTACTTCGTCCATTAAAGAATACATGTACTTAAATCAGATTGCACCAAAATAAATAAATTTAAAATTCTTTTTTACTAATTTTGAAGATTACTGTGAAATTTTTTGAACCTGAAATAACCCTGAAACAACAAGAATTGATTGCAAAGGGGTTGGATTTTACCCATTCTTGATGGTCCAATTTTTTTAAGGTGTTTATTATTCTGTACAGCCAATCAACTCTTAAAATATCAACGGATGACATTGCTCTAAATGTTCGTTGAAAGTATCGCTACAATGTTTGCAGAGAATTTGTTTGAGAGTTTTGAATGTAATTATAGTTTAGTTATGGTGCATGAGTGAGTTTTGAAGCCTGAAAGCCATCTCGAAACCCCGTTAGTCTACAATTTACAACCTCTTCGCTCTCGTGTGTGTGAGAATCATTTTTATATGATCCTGTACAAGTCTATAGAAATACGATCCTATTTATACTTTAAGAAATGTTTCAATTCTTTACATGTAATATTTTGGAGAAATTAATATGAGTACTGAACATCTCAACTTCTCAACAATTCTATTATACATGACAAATTTTAAGATTCAATTTTTTATTAATTCCTTGTACGTTTTGAGCTCGTGATATACATTTGAAATTAAATATCTCATTATATAGAAGATTTAAACATCTTTCACGTTATTTAAAATCGGGTATATACATTACAAAATCAATAGTACTCAAGTTGACACAATCACAAGTTAATATAGTCATTAACTTGAACATTTCCAATCTTTTTCCAAAGATTCGACTCAAATTTCAAATTTATATTTATAGTTGATCTGTAATTTAGGGATGTGTTTTGTATTAACTAATTTACGCAACGCTTTCTACTTATTAGCATATCCAACTCTACCACGCCATAGACAAAATGACTCCATAATATAAATTAAAGAAACATATTTTTTATTCATATTCATAACATTGAAGTTGCAACAACTAGCATTAATATTTCATCCCATTCACAACTCATTCTCACGTGTACTCGACTTTTGTTCAAAACAAATTTTCCAACATAAAAAATAACCCATCATAAAAGTATGTGTGTCAAGGAGACGTTTGTATACAATGTTCTTGCGAATGTCTAAAAATCAAGAGCATTTCACAACATCGATATATTCTTGACATAAAGTCATCTTCAAAATAACAATTCTGCCTCCCTCGATATTGAAAGTAGCAAAATTTCTTATGTAGAGCTTCTTTTCAGTTTGAGGAGTCATATCATGTTGTAGTATTCCATGTCACATGAGGCATGACGTGTGACACCATAATTGAGTCACCATTCCCTTGGGTTCGAGTTAACTAGGTTGGCTTCAGAGGTTACCATACGCAAATCGACGTCAGATATATATCGTGTCATAATCTTCACAACGTTAACTTCATTTTTCTTGATCTTCATTAGTAACATGCATATAGAATACGTGTACATGTTTATCACAATTATAAAACTTTCAATTGAATTAAGGTTTATTGACAATACCACCTTCAAGTCTTAATTTTAAGCCGCGTCGAGAATGTTTAAACCTACTTTGGGGTTTATTTTGACCTCAACGTTTAACATTGTCACAAATTGATCGACAAATTTATAGAGTTATTTAAAGGATCTTTTATTGTCTTCCTCAATCCAAAATCTAGCAATAAAGCACTCCACAATCCACATACATCTTTTTACGTTTATGCATTACATAATTCTCCAAGACTTTCTAGTTCAATATTCTAAAAAGATCAATCAATTTTATATTCTCAAACCAGTGTCACATAGATAATTAGACGTAGTATTGTTTCATATACAATGATATCAAACTCGAAGCAACTATTAACTTTTTAGCACCATCATAATCTTCGAGAAAACTTACAATTTTATTATCATTTTTGTTGTACTGCCCACACAAAAAAGTGTTTTAAACAACGAATTCATAATTAAGTTTTAATAAAGTAAATATGAATAATCTGCATGCCAACATAAAGACCATCCGTAAGAAAATATGCACAATTCAGCATAATCAAATACAAAAAAAAATTAAACAAAAAATTTATAATTAAGTTTTGATAAAATAAATATAAATAATCTATATGCCAATATGAGAATCATATGCGAAAAGATATACAAAATTCACCATAATCAAGTACAAAATAAAAATATTAAACAACAAATTTATAATCAGGTTTTAATAAAATAAATATGAAGAATCTGTATAACCGGTTAATTAACCTCGTTTGAACCTACGCGATTAGCCGGTTAATTATTTTTCTCTTGTTCATTTTCGTGACTCAATATATTGAATTAAAAGTTAATTATCTTCTAGCTCCTTCCACAGTTACGTACACAATTTTGTAGGCCCCTCTCCAGAGCCTTCCCGCCTCTTCCATCCCCACCGTCCGTTGAATCAGCCATTACGTGGGGACACGCGTCGCCCCCACATGGCTCCACCAACACAGCACTGCCGTGTCACCGCTTTCACCATTTTACCCCTATATAATGCCTCACACCAACACTCACAAAACTACTACAAAATCAGCGAAAAAACAAAGACAAACCAAAGTAGCAGACGTTAACATTTCCGATCAATTATGGCTCCGGAGATAGTGACCGCCGCGGCGACCGGGTTGATGATGAAACCGGCCTCCACGGTGCCGAGGAAGGCCTACGTGACGTTCCTGGCCGGGGACGGGGACTACGTGAAGGGCGTGGTCGGGCTGGCCAAGGGGCTGAGGAAGGTGAGGTCGGCGTATCCTCTGGTGGTCGCGGTGCTCCCCGACGTCCCGGAGGATCACCGGGAGATCCTCCGCTCGCAGGGGTGTGTGGTCCGCGAGATCGACCCGGTTCACCCCCCCGATAACCAGACCCGGTTCGCCATGGCGTATTACGTCATCAACTACTCCAAGCTCCGCATCTGGGAGGTACATATATAATATACACGGATGCAAATACAAAACCTATGTCGTTTTGGTCCCTAAAGCCAAATCAATATCAATCGATTTGATTTTAAGAAAATAAAAATCAAATTAATAACATTGGTAATGATTTTAAACATGTTAATTTTTATTTGGTTTGTTAAATCAATAGGTTTTGGGTTCAATTATTTAAAATGAGTGGTCGATTTTTAATTTGGTTCTTTTTTTTTTGTTTTTGTTTTTATTTTATAAATTAAAATCAAATCAATAGTTTGGTTTGCTTTGGTTGGATCCAGTCGGTCTTATTTGGTTTGATTACTTTTGTAGGTTGGTTTGGTTGAATTAAGTCGGTTTTATTTGGTTTGATTATTTTTAGAGTCGGTTTCCTTTAATCAATTAGGTTATTTTTAGATAATCCTATTTTTCAAAAAGTCGGCCTTAATAAAATTAAATCTAAAAATAAAGTTATTTATAATGAAATATATTAGGCGAATTCAGACAATTTTTAATTTTGAACATAATTATGGTAATTAACTAAATATTATGGCAGGGTTAATATAGTAATTATAAACTAAATATGATCTTTACGGTGCAGTTCGTGGAGTACAGTAAGATGATATACCTGGACGGAGACATCCAAGTCTACGGCAACATCGACCACCTCTTCGACCTGCCGGACGGCCACTTCTATGCCGTCATGGACTGCTTCTGCGAGCTCACGTGGAGCCACACTCCCCAGTACGAGATCGGCTACTGCCAGCAGTGCCCCGACAGGGTGACGTGGCCGTCCCATAAACTCGGCGACCCGCCTGCGCTCTACTTCAACGCCGGCATGTTCGTCTTCGAGCCCTCGCTCGAGACCTACCGCGACCTCCTCGAGACCCTCAAGGTCAGCCCCACGACGCCCTTCGCCGAGCAGGACTTCCTCAACGCGTATTTCCGGGAGATTTACAGGCCCATCCCTCCGAGTTACAACCTGGTCCTTGCCTTGCTCTGGCGCCACCCTGAGAAAGTAGACCTCGACCAGGTCAAGGTCGTTCACTACTGCGCGGCGGGCTCAAAGCCTTGGAGGTACACGGGGAAGGAGGAGAACATGGAGAGAGAGGACATAAAGGAGCTGATAAAGAGGTGGTGGGACATTTACAACGACGAGTCCTTAGACTATAGCAAGGCCAAGGCGGCGGTGACCATGACCATGACCGGAGAAGCTGATCCGGTGGCGAGGTTTAAGCCTTTTGTGCAGGCGTTGTTTGAACCGGCCGAGAATGTTCGGTACGTGGTTGCTCCTCCGAAAGCTGCTTAATTGGAAGTGGAAATCTAGGTGTTTGAGTTTTGCTTTGAAGCTTTATATTTGTTCAGTTGTGTTTTTATTTGTATATGTAAATGGAAGTATGTTCATACTATATATACAAATAAGAGTGTATGTTCAAATGTATATATTAAGATTCAAATCTTTTATTAATCCGTTTAGTTTTCAAGACTCTTTTCCGACGCTTAGAAAATTCTGTCCGACTGATTAACGCCTGGCAAATTTTACAGCATTAACGCCTGGCAAATTTTACAGCATTATTAAGTATGTTATCAAATATGAGGTTCTGAAGGAGAAGTAGGAAAGACCCGTCCTCAATCTCTCCAAAAACTATATGTGCAAGTATGTATGGATTGATTTGATTTGCATGTAATAATAAGGATGATCGATGAATTACTCAGATTTTACTGCTCTTACAGAATAAGCAAACTGAAAGGAATCATCTGAAAAAAAGGAATCATCACAGAATAAGCAAACTGAAAGGAATCATCTGAAAATTCATTCATAATATAACGTTGAGGTAAAACAGATCGGGCGATCAGGAGAGGGAAAGAATAACAGTCTATGAAATGTTCTGAAACGACAGTGTGAAACAAAGAAGATTGGAAGGGTAGAAAATGATATACTCAGGCATTGGAAGAACAACTATGTTCGATTCACCAAGCTTCTTGCAACCAAAAGTTTACGATCCCATACCATCTATGTCTGCAATGAAGATGAAAAAGTTCTAATAAGCGGGATCATGAAAATTGGAATGTAATGGAGAATAAATATCATCTACAGATGTACTGTACTAACCTTGTTGGCAATGTTATTTGAGAGCCAGTCCAGTCCCTCGTAGAGCCCCTCGCCAGATGTGGCGCATGTGCTCTGGATGTACCTGCAACATACGGTATATTCAGCAGGTGTAGGAGATGAGACTATGGGGTGAGTGGGGATGCATAAAAAGACACTATGGGGTGAGTGGGGATACATAAAAAGACACTACAGTCTACTTTACCAGTGGCGTTGGCGGAGAGAGTGAAGACCCAGCTTATCAGTGATCTCCGCAGCATTCATGGCATTCGGGAGATCTTGTTTGTTTGCAAAAACAAGCAACACAGCATCCCTCAACTCATCCTGCCAGTCAACAAACATGTTATCACATTGCTAGTCCAATTTCACCGAGTTTTACAGAGTCAACTTGGTCAAACCTGATGAAAGTTGGTCAAATTTTATTTTGAATTTTTACGTATGGTGTTTTGACACTGTTCTATAATTTGAATGTAGGAAGTCCACCTTGAAGTTCCTATATATAAGCACATTTGTATTACCAAGAAATCACAGAGGTTATTACCTCATTCAGCATCCTATGCAGCTCGTCCTTAGCCTCGACCACACGGTCTCGGTCATTGCTATCAACAACAAAGATAAGTCCTTGAGTGTTTTGGAAGTAATGCCTCCACAGAGGTCGGATCTGCAAAGATAAGAATTATATATAAGCCACCCATTAGAAATGATCGATAATCAACATGCATAGCAAATGTGAAAGATTGGTTATATTCCGATCACTAAAGAATCTCTATGTGTGATGGTGAGGAGGAAAGGACTGTCAATAACCATGTGTATGCAGAGGTAACCATAGTTAGATACATCTTACAAGTTCTATTTTGAGAACAGTAGTGATGAAGGAGCAAGCACATATATATGTGAAAGAGTAGAACATCATTCTCTAATGAAAACAGTAAACTCTTCAAAATCCATTCGAGATGAAGATAAATTTGCCTATAATTATGTTTCAAGTATCCAGCCGTAGCTTATCATTCTCAAGCAAGAGGATTTGGATGAGCAAAATACAGATGAATTCCATGGCTGAAGATATCAAGACATCTTGTAACTATGACAAAACTAAACTAAAACACAAGGCAGCAATGTCTGTGCAAGGAACCATACCTTGTCCTGACCTCCAACATCCCACACAGTAAAGCTAATGTTCTTGTATTCAACGGTCTCCACGTTAAAACCTGACCAAATAAATCCCATTATGAATTTATTTTCTTATGAAAAATTGCACTGAAGCAGCCGAGAGCAAACCCACAAATGGTAAAAAAAACGTGCAAAATACGTAAGGATGAAAAGGCTTTACCAATGGTAGGAATGGTGGTGACGATCTCTCCGAGCTTGAGCTTGTACAGAATGGTGGTCTTACCAGCAGCATCGAGTCCAACCATCAGTATACGCATCTCCTTCTTAGCGAACAACCGACTAAACAGCTTGGTGAAAGAGAGCCCCATATCTCACGCCTGCTCCAATCCATCCACCACACAAGCTCAGTCAGATTCATATTCATATTCATATTCATATTCCAATTCCAATAAATCTAATACAAGATAAGTCATTTCCAATGCATAACAAAAAATAAAAATCCACCAATCAATAAACTAAATCAACAAAAAAAGGACCAGATCGAAGTACGTAATCGTCAAATTTGTCAGAAAACAGGAAATTCAAATTCAATTCAGGATCTTAGATTCAGAATACGGATGCGAATCAGAAATATATTAAACAAATACAAAAAAACACTACAGAATGTGCAGATCAAGATCGAGGCGTGCACATGGAGTAAAATTGCACGAAGATCCGAAAAAATCTCGAATCAAATCAGCGAAATTAGTACAGAATCAAGATCAGGAGACGAACAGATCCAATCAGAAGAAAATAATCGGAAACAGGAGAAATTGAGATGCAGCAACGAAATGAGAGATCCAAAAACTTCATATTTTGATCAGAGAATTGAGAAGAAAATAGGAATCTAAACTCACCTGAAGAAAATGGAGCGAAGCGAGAGAGGTGAAATCTGCCGGAGAAGGAGAAGGATTCGCAGGCAAGAGGAAGAGAGACCGACGGTTCCGACGCTATTTATATACTGTTCAAGATGGGCCTCATTGGATCCTACAGCTGGCCCAATTTACATTTTTACTTTCGGGCCCAAAAGCCCGTTAATCGGGTTGTGTTATGAGTTTTACTGTTTGGCCCAACAAGCCCGCTGAAAATGATGATGTCAGTACTCAACAAATCAAAATATTAAACCAATACTTTAAGACAGGAGTGCCCATGGTTCGATTCTCAATATTTGGGGATTATATTTTGACCAACTTGAGCTTGGTCTGGTGGTTGACACTGCTCGCTCCCTAACTTCAGACCAGGATTCGAGGCTCAGCATGATACTTGGGTGGGGTGGGTTTAAGGGTAGATAAGAAAAGTGATGTAATATTAAAAAATAAAGATGGAGAAATTTAGGTAGGTTATAACTGCCACATAATTGAATGGTTTTTCGCTTGGAACCGGACCAAATCGTAATGTGATATACATTTATTTTGGGCCTAATTTATGGCCTCAATCATGTATTTGGACCTTCCTTTTGGAATTATCATGTGATGGATTCACTTCTATCTAGTTCTTGTATTTTTGTTTTAATTGTGTTGGAATTAAACATTATGAAATAAAAAGCATTCAAATTTTATGATATAATAAGATTTAAACTACAGTGATACATTTAAAATAAAAATTTGTAGTACTTTATAATTAGACTATTTCAGTCCGGTTCTTTTTGATTAATCGTTGATTTTGATTTATAAATTTATACATGAACCACGATCAGTCAGTTGTCTACAATATATAACCGAAATCAAATCATTATCTGTGTTCTTTGATTTGTTGAATATTTTTCGGTCCGAATATTCTTGGTCCAAAATGAGTATCCTTACTTTAAGACAACTTGGTTCACATAAATAATGAATATTTTCTTGGATTGACATAGAAAACTAAGATCCACACAAGAAAAATAATAATTCCCATAGCAACTTGACAAATTTTCTTGTTTTAAGGCTCTTCACCACATGCAAAATAACATTAACTAGAAATTTGACAACACAATTAGGTCTTTTTCTAATGTAATAATAGGGTCAAGTTGTGCAATTAGAAGACTAGTCCGAGTCATTAACAATGATAAACTTAAACTAAATCTGATCAAGTTCACTCCAACTAAGACTATATATTAAGAGTGCCTTATGCTTTCCAAAATGTACTCACAAATCGAAAATGGGCTCTTTTAGTGGTAATTATAGCATATGGGTTTTGTGTTTGTTTCTCATTTCTATGGTCACCGTGACTACATGTAGTGATAGTAATAGACCGATCATTATCAACTTCGGCGACGCTAATTGCGACACCGGCGGCGTACTAGCCGGCGCCGGACTCCCCATCGGGCTTCCCCACGGGATCACTTTCTTCCACAAGGGCACAGGCCGCCTTGGCAACGGTCGTCTTGTTATCGACTATATGTGTGAGTAATCGCTTTCTTATCATGAATTTTTCAATATTTTGCACAACTTCTTTTAATATTATAATGCTTTTCCTATTTACTCTTAAATCCACTCCACTTAAATATTGTGCTAAGCATCGAATCTTGATCTGAAGCCAAGGAGCGAGCAGTGTTAACCACTAAATACACAGTTTGTTACAGTG
Source organism: Geranium brycei (assembly GCA_036897365.1). NCBI lineage: Eukaryota > Viridiplantae > Streptophyta > Magnoliopsida > Geraniales > Geraniaceae > Geranium > Geranium brycei. The sequence goes on from JAYMTP010000614.1 coordinate 14,809, forward strand.
AAAATTGAAAGCATGGGCAATAAATAGATCAGGTGCATGGTATATGACTTCCATGTTTTTAAAATGATATAATTATCCTCAAAATAAAAGTAGTTAAATTTATTTAATCTAATTATTTGATGATAAATACACTTTTAAAAATTGAATTAACATGTTGCATTATTACATGTAATTTTTAATTTTTTTAGTTTGTCAAAGTGTGTTTTTGTCTTTTCAGTTTATTTCTACCTCTGGGTTTGGAGTAAGTTTTTGTAATGAGCACAATACAATACATGTCCTTTACTTACAAAAGTAAAATATATGTTATCAGTGTTTGGTCTGTCTTTTAGCGTTTGTATGTAAAAAGTGTCATAATTTCAAACTTAAAATATGTAAATATATTTACCACTTAATACATATATCGTTTATCGTGATGTCTATTTAAAATTTCAAATTTTTAAGCTGGATCGGTCTATTACGAGGACCAATATTCAAATTTTGTGCTTGTATAGGCCAACACTTGAACATTCCTCTATTGAGCCCATATTTGGACTCATTGGCTCCAAATTTCACTAGCGGAGTCAACTTCGCCGTGAGCGGCGGAACCGTACTCCCCAAGTTCGTCCCGTTCGTGCTCAGTGTTCAAGTCCGACAATTTATCCGATTCAAGAACCGATCTCTAGAGCTCATATCGCAAGGCCAGAAGGGCCTATTCCACGAGGATGGGTTCCGAAAGGCCGTTTACATGATGGACATCGGCCAAAACGACATCTTGCTCGCCCTCTACGCCTCCAACATGACCTTCTCCCCCGCCGCCGCCAAAATCCCCTCTTGGATTGATGAAATCAGACTCGCTTTTGATGTAAGTCCGAATTTATATCATAGTCCTCTACTTTTCGTTTCTGCTTAAGCATATGAATGAATAAGAAAAGTACAGATAAATATGTTGAATTATACACATTTTTCACTTAGCTACTCCTTTAAGTTTTTGGTCATTCACCAAAGTTTCATAAATTTACACATGTTAAGTTTTTGGATAAAAATAATTAAATGAAAAGTCTAAAATGACCTTTTTTAAAAAATATAATTTTCATATCTACAAATCTAGAAATTTAATTTTAGATTTTTAAATTAAATTTTTAGGTATGAAAACTGAGCTTTTACCCAGGACATTTTCGTTTTTCACTTTTAAAATTAACATTTTCCTCTCAAAACTAAACAAGTAGAAATTTACGAAACTTGAGTGTATCTGAATTTAACTGTAACGAACATTGTCATTGTTGTTATTGATATTACAGAATCTATATATTTACGGGGCTAGAAAGTTTTGGGTGCACAACACGGGCCCACAAGGCTGCGCCCCCAAAGAACTCGCATTACACAAACATACGGATGCAGATCTCGACGACATAGGATGCTACAAAGTCTTTAACGATGTCTCGAAAGCCTTTAACAAGAAATTGAAGAGCTTGTGCAAGGAAATGCGATCGGTCTATAAAGACGCGACGATCGTGTACGTTGATGTGTACAAAGTCAAATACGATCTCTTCGCCAATTACAAAAAATACGGTAACTAAATTGAGCATATGTCTGTAGTATTTACGTAATATCTGACACGCTCAGGTGGTGACAGGTTTCAAAACTCCGCACTTGGCTTGTTGTGGGTACGGAGGTTCTCCGAACAACTACAACACGACCGCGACGTGCGGTCAACCGGGTTACAACATGTGCAAGAACGTGTCGGAGTTCATAATATGGGACGGTGTTCACTACACCGATGTTGCCAACGGTTTGGTTGCCAAAAGTATTTTGTCTTCGAAATTTTCTGACCCTAAAATTACACTCGACCAGCTTTGGAGAGCATAAGGTTTTGATTTGATTGATTGTTTGGTGTGTTTGTAATGTACTTATATTGAATCCAAATGTCACCGTGCTTCTTGATTTGTAGGTGCTAATAAGAAACTATTTGGGATTAATTGTGTTTGGGTTAAATTACAAAGCATCAAATCTAACAAAAAAGGGAAAATTGTAGAAAGTCTGTTATCTGTGTTTCTTTTGCACAAACTCTCCATTAACTGTATTTTTGCAAAAACTCTACTTCACTCATGTTCATTTTTACAAAAACTCCCCCTTACTCATGTTTTTTTTCACTGTCTATGCAAATCCGTGAAAATTAATGGAAGTGTCGCTTAAGCGTTAACTCAAAAGTGCTTAGGGGTGGGCACTTTGGCAACGGAACTGGAGACCGCATCCGAACAAACCAGAACCGGGACCAGAGAATCAGGAACTATGGGTAACGGTTCCAGTTCTAGTTCTTAAAATAGAGAACCGTTGAGTCCGGTCCGGTCCAAGTCTTGACCGGTTTGGCCCGATTTTTGACTCATGTCCACCCCTAAACGTGCTAACTTAAATGTCCAACACTTAAATGACATTTCCGTTAATTTTCACAGATTTGTACAGATGGTGCAAAAATGAACATGAATGCGAAAAGTTTATGCAAAACTACAATGAATAGAGAAATTGAAGGTTAATTTGCTTTTATTGTATTAATAATTCAATATAAATTCTACGTGTATAAGGAAGGATCTAATTGATTTGAACATACAAATCTTTTTTATTGATTTAGATTTGTGGAGCTTTGGTCTTGATTTTTTGGTATTTAGTTATTTGACAAAGTGAGATTGATTTAAGTTTGCGAATATTTAGTCCACGTTAGTATGACTTATATATGAAAATTTGGAGAGTAGTCAAATGCAATTATTAAGATTCACATTTTAATTGGATAGTTCATATTATAACTAGAAAATTGAGTGTGTAAACACAAAAATATATTAATTAAAAATAAAATCAGTATAAAAGAATATAATATTAACAGTCAAATGCGAAAACTAACAAGCAATCAAAATTAGAACAGTAAAGAAGTTTGTCGTCCATTTATCGATTATGTTTACGAGTACAAAAGAGAAAATCTTATTAAAGAGAGAAAATCATGATACAAGAATTACCAAGTCAATTCAAATAAATTACATATACTCCCTGAATCGCGCAAAATGGTCACCTATTATACAACTCATTAACTCTCCCTAGGTGGGTCTACCTATTATTCGTTGGCGGTCCGACATCCCCCTACTCACTAAAAGATGCTGCTTAGAAGGTAAAGTCATATCTTATAAAGAAATAGTGAAACATAAAACCATAATTCGATAAACGACTAAATTAAAGGTAAACCAAATTATCAAAACTTATATATAAAATATTTTGAATATCATCGAATTATTTAATTAACACTGAATCAAAATTGATTTATAGCATATTCAACCGTACAACTTACACCAAAGTAAATTAGACATGTATATGATGATAATGCATGTTACTTGTTTTGTAGGCAATGTTTATTTTACATCAACAGTCACTTGGACTCCAAAATTTTGATGGTAGATGATGCATGTGATGATGAGTGATACATGGTGCATATCAATATGGATTTGGGTCCTCAAATCTCTAGCTCTAGCTCTAGCATGACATGATTATGAGTCTTTGCAAGTCAACTTTAGTATGTGAAACTATTGATTTCATAAAGTCATAGACACCATCAACACCAAATAAGTAACATTTAATAGAATTTTGAAGTTGAAGATCTTACTACAACATCTCCAAATGATTTTCAACTCTAAACCCATCTCAAATATCACCAAAATTTTCATCAAATTTGGTGTTTTTTCCAACAATAACACACCAAATTTGATAATGTATTGGAGCACATAATATCATATTGAGTTGAAACTGAAAACACCAAATTCAATAGTAATGATGTGATGTTAAATTTAAGATGCTCATAAGTCATAACTATTTGACGGTGATGAAAAAAATTAGATCGGCCAAAAAAATAGTGATTGAATCCACATGCATGTCAACATCTAAATTGTAATCATACGCGTGATCAAATAAAAATAATTGAATGTTAATTTTAAAAGAGTAAATAAATTGTCTGAAAGCAAAATAAATGGTGGTCGATGTCTTACACTAGTACTTCAAAAAAAAATTCTTTAAACCCAGAAACGCATAATTAATATCGTCTAATCAATTGTACTATAATTCACTAGACAAAATCAAAATCAATTCAAAAAATCAAAATCAATTAAAAAAGAGTCAACTACACTATGACCCACAAGTGCCAAACCCTAGAGTCTCAAACAAATTGGGTTTGGTTTCTTCTATGCCTTTCTTTTACTCATTCGGGAACAATTTATCAATCAATCCCAGTTACAAAACAAAAATTGTGGTGTGAGGGAATGAATCATGTAAGGTCACAATCGCACTCATTTGTCTTAGGCCCTACCATTTGAGTCAACCGTTGAGATTGAGATTGAGATTGAGATTGATTCGATCTTGACATTTTGATGTCTCATTATGTTCTCTTCACACATTATCATCATGTATTATAAAAAAAATATAATTGATTTACATGTATCTGAATCGTATGACTCAAAAAATTATGACACAAGACATGTAAGTTGAATGATTAAAATATTTTTAAAATTTTGACGATCCTTTGGAGAATCGGTATTTATTAATCTCGACGTATATATTCTTTCATTCAAAATATTAATTTTAGAATTTCACATATTTATTGTAAGGAAAATAGAGCTACTTATTGTTTAGTTAGTTTCAGCATTTAGAATGCTGAGACGCACTATATTATACATCGCCGTAGTTTTGATAATTTTTGCGTTCCAGAGAGTCATTTGTTAGTTTTAGTTCATTATTTTTTACGCGATTCAAACCTAGAAAAATTAAAAATCCTACTTATTATTAAATTGATCGCTTAATTATGAAGAGCTCTACACTTAGTTATTTCAACGAGCCACACAAACCAAGAATTGTGCGAGACAAAATCATTTGAATTGCAAATCCTAATGCTTTTTTGAAAACTCAATTCTCAATCTCAGCCTCTATTTTGTTGCTTTGTTAGTAAGTGTTCAATGGCTTTCTGGAAAGTGGTAAAGCAAAATGAATTGATAGACCCTTTTGATGATATTGGAGGAGAGCTCTTTTGTCATCACTATATGTCAATTCTTTACAATAATTCATCTTTCAGAATTGTTCACACCAGAAAAAGTATTTTTAATTTTGGAAAAAAATAAGGTTACAAGTTCTATGATTACTTGCTCTTTAATGGTGGAGAGCCCTATTTTGTTTGGTGATGAAAAAATTGACCATTTTTTATTTGGTTCTTTATAATTATATAATTAGAAAGAATTACAAAAGGTTGTGTAAAGTTGATTGTGCTGTGGTGGGATTACAGATATTGTTAGCTCATCAAAATTATGTTAGTCTAATCACTGCCTAATTTATAATTTTGAGCTATTAAATTTAGTGTTTGGACTTCATTTGAAATTAACTTGATATTATTGTCTATAAATATTAGTATTTGGATTGATTTTCCTACCCAAAATTTCTCCTCATCCCATAGGTCTAGTAAGTTTCGAACCTACGAACTCTCTTAAAAAAGTGTGTACCTCGTACTATTGCCTTGGTCGGGCCAATCGTCATAATGTGCATGAGATCCCTTGTTAATTTTCTGTTAATTAGGTAATGTCATGTGTAGTCATAGCCCATAGGAAAGTCTATTATTATTTTTGTAAGTTGATGTGTAATTATCAATTCCATGTGTGACAATTGCTAAACCCGCACACACATAATATACTAATTTGGAAAAATAGAAAAAATGTGTTGTAAAATTACATTTTTGTAAGAAACTGTTGTGTATTTTGTTAACGATAAAAAATATGGTGAACTTTGTTTTTTGTGCAAATATTTGTACGAAAATGACGAAAGTGCCCATGAAAATTAGAAATGTTATAAAATTATTTTTTTGATTTAAAAGTAATTTAAATTATAAATTTTCTTTAAAAATATATTTTCAGGAAAACTTATATTAATATTTATTTTTAATTTTTAAAAAGAATCATTGTTAATTGTAAGAAAATTTCTTCATTATGTATAAATATATACATATTTTGCATTAAAAAAAATTAAAATTCACATCGCTTTTTACTGTTAACCTACACAACATCATATTGCAAAAGTATGATAATATACCGCATGTTTTTCGTCATTTTTCCTATTAATTTGATCATAAATCGGGTATATTTTGGACTCACCCACTCAAGTTTTTGGTTGGTGATAAAAGTTTTGCGTGATTAAACTAATATATTTTTAATTATATTATTTGGGTTCTAAAGTAGTAGATTCCTATGAATCCAAAAGCGTGCAGCAATGACTTTTGATTATTGAATTTGAGTGGAACTTGTTTTTGTTTAAATTTGCAATATTTTTGTAGTTCTTGGTCTCTTATATTTTATCCGTTCTTTAATTTGCAAGTAATGGATCATCATATGATTAAAGTATGTGAATCAATTTTCTCAAAAAAAAAAGTATGTGAATCAAATGATGCAAAATGATGATGGTTGGTTGTGAAGAGCCATAAAATACTTGTTACCAAGAACATGGAGTGACAGGTTGGCTGTACCTACTCACAGATTCGTAATATTCATGATTTGTGCTTAGTCTATAAGGTTATGTTCCTTCGTTATTTTTTTTATGGTCTCTATATTGGAAGTATTGTTGAATATATATTTTTAAGTTTCTATTCCTTAACAGCGCACAAATTGCTCTCTAACGGCACACATCGTGCACCGTTACTATAAGAAAAAGTTGACAGTGAATGTTTAGTAAATGAAATTTAATGTGATACTAAATTTAACCTATGCGGATCTGAATCAACTTTACATATGTTGAATGTGAGAATAGACATACTTTGTGTTGAAACGAGAAAAATTTATGCAGAAAAAAAAATTTGATGAATAAGAACACCAAGAGTTGTACTCGGTTTAGTGAGATGTATCAACTACATCCAGCGACGGAAGAGATAAATATTATGAGTGAGAAACTGTATATAGACATTGAGTTGCCGATGCTATGTTGCATTGGTGTAGTATTTATAATATATACTTTTCTAATCATAAAAGAAAATAAGAAACTTAAGGCAACAGAAAACATTGTGATCTTAAAGTTCAACTTTGTCGAATAGTTACCGTGATAAATTTACCGTGACAAATTTTTGACGTCAAACATAATAACATACCATTGAACATGAGGGCGCCTCGCACCCCATGCCCTTGTAGACCAAACAGTTTGATTTTATACGGCCCCAACTCAATGACCCGTTAATGAAATTATCGTACTGATTAATTTCAACAAGTCTTGATTTGATTCAAAGCATATCCGATTGTGATTCCATTTGATGACTATAATGAGTATGGCTATTAAGGGCCATGGTCTAAATTAACATTTGCATACACTGTCTGAGCATTTGTTAAAGACAACCTTGTCGTCCTAGGTATAGGAACTATGGTTTCTCAAGTCCACGTGTCATTATGATGCTGAGGTGGACCAATCAGAGCCCAGAGAGTCTTGGATCTGAACTTGCTGAGTTGTGCCGTGTATATTCATCAAATGTACCTTCACTCTCCTTTTAAAGCTTATATAAATGAATCTCTTCTCTTCTCTTCTATGACCAAGACACTCACGGCTATAAGCTGACTTCCTTAATTTCCTCTGTCATTCATCATGTAATTCACAGCATTTCAGCATAAAACTTTGTGTTACCCAGTTCAAGTTACATATACATAGTCGATCCGAATCCAAAGTTAGAGATCATGGAAGAGACATTCGTGCCATTTCGAGGGATCAAGAACGATGTTAGGGGGAGGCTCATGTGCTACAAGCAAGATTGGAGCAGCGGCTTCAAAGCAGGGTTCAGGATTCTGGCTCCCACCACTTACATCTTCTTCGCCTCCGCCATCCCCGTCATCTCTTTCGGCGAGCAACTCGAGAGAAATACAGGTATCGAAAGGACTGTCCGTATTTCTCTTGCCATAGTTGGTCACAGTGTTAGAATAAACTGAAAAGACGAAAATATTATTAAAATTAAAATTAAAATTTATTTGTACAAATATCATTTAATCAAGAAATTTGTATTTGGCATCAAAGAATTACCCGGAAAACTATTCGTTTATTTTTGAATTTCTAATTTTTTTTCTTTGAGGGCAATTATGTCATTTGCAAAAATTGGATGTCGCTTGGTCTGCATGTGACCCATTTTTTAATAGTTTTGAAGGAGTTTGACAAACTGTGTAAAATTATGGATAATTTACCATAAATTCTTACAATAGACTAAATACACACAGTCTTTGGGGGAACATCGCAACGGTTTGAGTCGCACACTATTAATGCATAGGTCTGGGTTTCGAACCCCGTTGTGAACAGGGCGTGGATGGATTAAAGGGTAAAAAGAAATTATCAGCAATAATCAATAATCGGACTAGCAGTGTCCTAAAATCGTTCAGTCAGATGAGAATTTTTAGAATACTGGGCACGAGTGAGTTACAGAAACTAATGAAATTAAATTTATGTTGATTGCACTGTTAGAGGGAGTTCTCACGGCGGTACAAACCTTGGCGTCGACTGGACTGTGCGGGATCATACACTCGATCATCGGAGGACAACCTCTGCTGATCCTCGGAGTTGCAGAGCCAACGGTGATCATGTACACTTTCATGTTCAACTTCGCCAAGGAGAGGCCCGATTTGGGTCGCAACCTCTTCTTGGCGTGGACCGGATGGTCAGAAACTATATATACATTCTTGATTCGATTCCCTCAGTTCTTGATTCGAGCTTGATGTGACGATTGTAGTTAATTTTTCAGGGTTTGTGTGTGGACGTCGATCTTGCTGTTTTCAATGGCGATATTGGGAGCTTGTTCGATCATCAACAGGTTCACGCGCGTCGCCGGAGAGCTCTTTGGTCTGCTCATAGCAATGCTCTTCATGCAGCAAGCTATCAAAGTACTGATAATTAATTGATAACGGTGTCCTAAAAAAATAAGGGGCGCTAGTCTGGAGGAGAGTGCCTTCTGGGGATTAATCTAAAAATAAATTGAATTAAATGATTAAACAGACGAGTTGGGAATTGCACCAAATTTTTATGAGCCTGCGCTGATGTTTTGTTGTTGTATTTATTTAGGGACTTGTGGAGGAGTTTCGGGTGCCCGAGCAAGAGAATCCGAAATTGGTCGAGTTTAGGCCTTCTTGGAGGTTTGCAAATGGCATGTTTGCTCTGGTTCTCTCCTTTGGCCTTCTGCTCACTGCATTGAGAAGCAGAAAGGCCCGATCATGGCGTTACGGGTGCGGTAAGTACTTTTTTATCGGTAATTTGGTATGGCGAGTATTGAACCGATATATAATTGTCTTACGAGTACTAAACTGTTATAACGAGAAAGATAGAGCGAAACAAAATCGGAAGTCAAACAACAAATAAGAATATCATGTTTATATATTCAGTGTGTCGTGTATGCCTACGAACATAGGAGATAAATTCTTATTGAGAGAGAAAAGATTACAGAATCAACCGGTGAGTATAGCTAGATTACATAAATAATATATATTAGGGATGACAACATGCGGGATTGGAATGAGTTTAGTGATCTTGACCCTTATCCGTCGAATCGGGGATATTGGATCACTGTAGAGTTCGAGTATCTAGCTTATCCATATGGATGGCAACGAGTTTGGTTAGAGGCAGGTTTAGACATCTTGGCCCCTCCTCCGTTGGATTGAGTATATCAATCACTGTCAAATTTAGTGTATTGTACTTATCTTTAAAGATGACAACGTGACAAATTCAGAGAGCATTTAGTTATTACTGTTCCCTACCCCCAACAGATTAAAGGTACATGGTCTGCGGGAGGGTTCGAGAACTTTTTAATACCCCTAGTGTATGTATTACTATATCAAACATCTCAAAATTACTAACTAATTCAAAAGAATACAGAATCAACTCATCAAGACATTTTCCTACAAAAACTCGTCACAATCTTTTGTAACATTAAACTTCTATATGTTAAGGCTGTCATGTTCTTTTGGTTTTGTTAAGGTTGGCTTAGGAGCCTCATAGCAGACTATGGAGTGCCACTCATGGTCTTGGCCTGGACAGCAGTTTCCTACCTACCATCCAACGATGTCCCGAAAGGAATTCCCCGGAGACTCGTCAGCCCCGACCCGTGGTCGCCCGGAGCATACCAGAATTGGACCGTCGTTAAGGTAAATTCCGACCAAACCACCTTAAACTTCTCGAACTATGTCAAGTCTCCAACATGTGAGAAATGTTCTGATAAATGCTTGACACTAGTCGAGCATAAGAATTAATCAGGAACTGAATCTTACTATTTCTGATCAGGACATGTTGAAAGTTCCGGTGGTGTACATAATAGGAGCTTTCATTCCGGCGACCATGATCGCGGTTTTGTACTACTTTGATCACAGCGTCGCGTCGCAGCTCGCGCAACAGAAAGAGTTCAACCTCAGAAAACCGTCGTCTTATCACTATGACTTGATTCTTTTGGGATTCTTGGTGATGCCGGTTTTTATACTTTTAGTAATGTTTTTTTTCATGAAAAGATGTGCAGATTTTAATGTTTTTGTCATTGCAGACCTTAATTTGTGGGCTATTGGGTATTCCTCCGTCGAATGGAGTCATCCCTCAATCTCCTATGCACACGAAGAGCCTAGCAACCCTCAAATACCAGGTTAGTTGATTAATTGAATACGTGATTGTTATAACGGGAAAGATAAAAAAGTAGAATAATAATCGGATCAGAAAATAATATTAAAAAGTAAAACATTATTTGTAATGAAAGTTTTATTTTAAATTAAAAAAAATAATTAAATATGTATGGGGGCGGCCTAGGATACATCGCTCGATCCGTACTCCAGCTGTCCCTGAAAATGATGTGCCCGGCCCGATTAGATCGGGATGAAATACTTTGTCATCCCTAATTTCAACAAGGGATGACAAATATCTAGTTTGGAGCATGTTTAGTGATTTATGTCTATGACCTTGTTGGATCGGTGATACAAGGTTATTGTCGCTTTGTCGGGCTCGGAGTATTTTGTCTTTCTAGAGATGATAATGACACAGATTCAAAACAAATTTAATGATATATGCCTCCTACCCATTATATAGGAGACACTTAATCCCGTCAGATTCAAATATTTTTTATCATCCCTACCCAACAGTCATGACATATATGTTATGTGCGACTATTGTTGATATTTTGTGGTGTGCCATGTAGTTGCTTCGGAACAGGCTCGTCGCGACGGCCCGGACAAGCATGCGAAAGAACGCTAGCCTGGGACAATTATACGGAAACATGCAAGAAGCTTACCAGCAAATGCAGACCCCTCTCATCTACCAAGGACCCTCAACCTCAACCAGAGTACGGTTTCAATCTTCACATCTGCGGTTACAACTAAAAATAAAATATATTGCATCTAGATACACCTGCCGAAATCACTTTTGTACTAAGTACACCTAACTTTTCTGTTAGCTAGCTTGACAGGTCACTTAAAATTCTTTTTCTTTTCACTGGTACACCTAGCCGTTGCAAATTTAAGCAAAATTTTAGGTGTATTTACGTGGAAGAAAAAACATGAATATGAATAAGAATTTTGGGTGACCAGCCAAGTTTAAAATAAGAAGTTAAGTATGTACCGAGGTCCAAAAAAGGATTTCAGCATGTATACTCAGCTGCAATTATCCCTAACGAAAAACTCGTTTCCAATTTCTGTATTGAAGCATGGAACTTATGTTTTTGAGCAGGGTTTGAAGGAGCTGAAAGAGGCAACAATCCAAGCAGCATCAAGCATGGGACAACTCGACGCGCCGGTGGACGAGACAGTCTTTGACGTAGAGAAGGACATCGACGATCTCTTGCCGGTCGAGGTCAAGGAGCAGAGGCTGAGTAACTTGCTGCAAGCTGCAATGGTGGGAGGGTGTGTTGCAGCCATGCCTTTCCTCAAGATGATCCCAACTTCGGTCCTTTGGGGCTATTTCGCCTTCATGGCCATCGAGAGCTTGCCCGGAAACCAGTTCTGGGAGAGGATCTTGTTGCTCTTCACCGCGCCCAGCAGAAGATACAAGTAAGATCCGAACCCGAATCTCTAAATCTTCTCGTTTTCTTTATTTGTTATAACGAGAAAGATAAAACGGAATAAAAACTAAAATCAAACAATAAACAAAGTAGATTATCATAATTAATGTCAGCTGACTCTGTTATGTTTTTTTACACTTCACTATAATTAATTAGATTATCATATTAATAATAAATTAATTAGGGTTAATTATACTAGTCATAGATTGTTACAACATTATTTATATTTATGATATTACAATCAAACCCTGATAAAATGTCAGGTGAACCTATTATGAGGCTCGAACACTTTATTATCAAAACCCAAACATAACATATGGTTGGTTAGGGCCCACTCTATATATCAAGGGTCACTTTGCGCCTCCGAATCTCATACAACAGTTCAATCTCGACTCAAAATATGTTATAAGAAAACGCTAAATGTCAGTCAGACAGACGATATTTTTGGAGATTAATAGACGATTGATTTAAAAATTAATTGAATTAGTCGAGAATTTTTAAAACATTGGTTCCCACACTTATTTTCCTTTGATCTTGATGATTCTTATGAGTGAATTTTCTTGCAGAGTTCTCGAGGAGTACCATGCCACGTTCGTGGAGACCGTCCCGTTCAAGACAATAGCGACATTCACAATATTCCAAACATCGTATCTGCTTATATGCTTCGGATTGACATGGGTTCCAATTGCTGGTCTCATGTTCCCGCTCATGATCATGCTTCTGGTTCCGGTGAGACAGTACTTTCTTCCCAAGTTCTTCAAAGGACCTCACCTACAAGACTTGGACGCAGCCGAATACGAGGAAGCTCCGGCTCTCCCCTTCAATCTCGCCGCCGTATGTTCACATTTCTTCTCGATCTTTATTAATCGTGATAATCAGTGTTTTAAAAAACGTAAGGCGCTAGTCAGGGCGAAGAGGACCTTTCGAGAACTAATAGGGAATTATTCGAAAAAATTAATCAAATTGAACGATTGATCTTGAATTATAGAGGATAACCGGTACTAGTCGGGGAATAATCGGACAAGTCGTAGATTTTTATAATACTGGTGATAATTGCAAAGGTCGACGGTGTCATATCCCATTTTTACGTTCAACATTCTAAAAGATGTTAAGCCCTAGTTAGATAGAGAGTGTTTTTTGAAGACTAATCATAGAGGAATTGAAAATTGATTGAATTAAATGATTAATTAGAAATTAATAGAAGAAATCAGGACAAGTCGAGAATTTTTAGAACGAACGTTTATTACAAAAACTTACGATGAAATTATCTTCTTTTTTTTCACAATCTATTAAACATAAAACTAGCGTAGTATGTGTCATATGCATTGTCACATCCAAATTTTTTTTAAAACGACATAATTATTCCTAGATTAAAAACTAAATAATATTTTTAGAACTATTTACATGTAATTATTAAATGATAAATACATTTTAAAATTAATATTATTTATTTATTTTTAAATTTTTTTCATTTTTTAAAATTTGAAGGGTTTTTTTTGTTTTTTTTAAATAATGTAATCTCCTTTAAAATGTGTCATGCTACCCTCCCACCATTTTCATGATACTTTTTCTTATCTGCAATAATTGAAGACAACTTAAATTAAGAGCATGTATTAGGATTCGAACTCAGAACCTCACATATTAAGCGAGCTTCTTATCACTTGATAAATTTCTTGGTTGCCAAACAGGAGGCAGAGTTGGGAAGCAGAGCTTCACATGCAGGTGATGGAGAGATCTTAGACGAGGCCATTACAAGGAGCAGAGGTGAGTTCAGGCATGTGTGCAGCCCCAAGGTATCAAGCTGCAACACAACACCAGCCAACGACCCGAAAGGCTTCTCGAGCCCGCGGGCGAGTTACAGCCCGAGGATAAGCGAGCTGAGAGGGGTGAGGAGTCCCGTGACAAGGGGAGGGAACAGTCCTAGGATTGGAGAAGCAAATAAGCTGTCGAATTTGGGCACCAACAGTCCTCACTACCCACCAAAGTAGTGGGAGAGTCTTGTTTTAGGTCTCTAATTGATCTCTATTTTGGGTATATTGTAAATGGGTTGCTGCTCTTTGTTTTGATGTTGAAGATGATGTTGTAAGGTTTTTAATGGTTTAATTTGCTGTTTATGGGTCATGAAGCTGTTTTTTTTTTCAAACCAAACTGAACTGATATATTAAAGATAATCTGCATAAGCGGCTCTCATAAAACCTGGTGGGACAAACACCTCATCTATAATTCAATCAGGTCGAATAAGCGAGCTTGTGGCCAACACATGGGCTGCTCCATTGACATAACGCCTCACAAACGCAATAAACAAAGAACTCACCGAGATAAGATGTCGACAATCCTGAACTATCGAGCCCCATGTCATGAAGTTGTTCAATTGTGCAATGGAACTTTCTCATGGTCTATGACCCATTATTACAAGAGGAGTCGATGTTTATGCTTTATTGTAGTATAAATTTTAATTCAATAAAACATAAGAATCTTTTAACTTTTATGTGTAATTGTGTATTTTGTTTTTTAAAATTAGTGACATTTTCGTATTTCTAACTCATTTGCAACAATGTCATTTATGATGGGAAAACAAGTTCATGTAGGGATTATTAAGGGGGCAAATTCAGTTTAGATTTAGTTATCTCATCTCATATCGACCGGACCGGCCAGGGATCATGACCTTCTGGTACTGTTGTGCGAGAAAACAGTCATGTTCTAACTATGATTCTCTAGTTTTGAAATTTATCTGGTTAGAGTTGGTTTATTTTCGATTTCAATATAGGCTCTACTTATAGGTTAAATTAGACAAATTTGAACATGATTTATAACTTGAAACATTAAATTTGTAGTCATAAAATATACTATCAAAAACCAAATGTTATGATTTAATTGTTACAAAGTCATTCGAATAGAAATTTTGCAAACAAAATAACAATAAAAGATAAATAAAATATCTGGGTGGACCAGTGGCGGCTTGAACCAGTCCTATTCTGATCAAATAATCTGCGGTTAGAAATTTTTTAAACCAAAACTGAATCGAAATTGAATGGTCCTCTAAATTCATAATCAAAACCGAATTATTAACCACGATTCTAATTTTGGTTCAGATTCCGATTCGAAACCGATTTCATGTTCAAAACACTCGCAATTTTTTATCGGAACTGGGCATATCAAGTCTTTGTCCAATTCAGAAAATTGGCATGTTTATGAGATGCCACCTGCCTCGCTGGGTCTAGATTTTTGTTATCATAATTTCCATTTGTAATAAATGTAGTATAGAGACTCTTTCAATGAAAATGGATACTACACCGCCAAATTTTCACAACTATCTCTATATCAAAATACTGAATTTCATTTCCACTTTTCCTTAAAAAAGATTTTTAAAAAAAAAAAAAACAATTTTCTCATTCATCTAAAGAAAAAAGCACCAAGAAACAGAGCACAAAAACACAAACCACTAAAGGGTGAGTTTAAGATCCAAATCACAAGCATCATCATCATCATCATCATTCTCCAACTCATGATGTTTTTTCTTACTATTTATAGTAACCTGTTCCTGCAATTCAGGAGGAGACCTTCTAGAACCAACGACTTCCCCAAAATCTTCCAGCTTGAAACTCGGGACCCAATTGCTGCTGCTACCGCTCGATGATCGCTTCATCGTATCTTGATCGCGATCTAAACGATCCTTAACCGTCCATTTAATCTTCTTCTTCTTGCACTCCACCGGGTCACGATCCCCTGCATCGCGGACCGCGGAGAGCTCATCGTTCTTTCTCCGGATCTCTCCCAGCCGTCTGATCAGCGTCAAGAACGTCTCGATCTCTTCTTCTTCTTTGGCTTTGGCTTTGGCGCGGCTCTGTTTTTTATTTTCCATTTCTGATATTAAATACCGATTTCGGTAAAATGGAGATGACAGAGAGACGTGAATGACTTCACTTTGGGTTCGGATTTATTTATAGGCGGATTGTTTGGGGGTGTTGGAAAGTCGAGATTGCCCCCGCCACCGTCGGGAGTGGACGGCTGAGATGGTGGGAGAGATTCGTCATTGTGTGCGTCGATCGTCAGCAAGAGTTGAGTAGGTGGGAATTTTGGAGATGACGTAATGGTGGAGAGGTGGCTGCGTTACTGGTGACGTATGTGGGATGACGTCATCCACGGCTGACTCAGCTGACGCGTCTCTTGCTTATCTTAGATTGAAATTTAGATTTAGGTGGCATAAACACGTTTAGCTAATTTTGTTTTGGGGAAGTTTAGGTATCACGGATGTAAACTCGTCATAGTTTGTAAAATGCCGATTTTATCGTTTCTTTAAATAACTAATTGGATCAATTTAAATTAAATAGTTTTGTCGGGTTCGGTCTGACCGATTCAGATTAAAAATTCATTTATTTATTTGAATAAA
>JAYMTP010000615.1:0-31223 GCA_036897365.1 Geranium brycei
AACCGGGATGCCGGTTAACCGGAAAATGTACACCGGTTTTCCGGTTAAACCGAAACCGGTCCTGGGTTAAAAATTGCTTAATACCCGAAATACCCTTAGTCCCACTTTTTATTATTATTGAAGAAAAAAAATAATTGATAAATTTGCGCAGGACAGCTAATAATTATGCAAATATACACAAAGACTGGCGAAAATTAAGAATTCCAAAATTCCAAATCTCTCTCTCTCCGTCCTTGCTTTTTCACAGAACAGTCCATTTTCGCTGTTGAAAATTGAAATGTAGAGCAAAGCCAGAGAGTAGAAACACTGACGAGAACCACTTTACGCAGCGACTCTCGCCGAAACCCAGACACGGTCTCGGTCTTGTTGGTGTTGGTGAGGAAGATTTTGAAGTTGTTGTGCCATGTCTTCTGCTTGCTACAGCCCGTCCCGGGGCAGTCCCGGGAGCTCCAGGCTTCAGCTCGGGTCCGGCATCGGAGGGGTCTCGAGGCTGAGGTCTTCTTCGATGAAGAAGCCGCCGGAGCCGCTCCGGCGAGCGGTGGCGGACTGTTTGTCCTCTTCCTCCGCCGGTTCGCAACACGGCGGAACCTCCACCGTGCTCACCGAAGCTTCCAGGACCCTCCGGGTGAGTAATTGCGCGTCCCCTGGTTGTGAATTTTGACGGGTTTTGTTTGGATCTCGGATATGTGATTGGGTTTTGAGTTTTGTGTTTTGGTTTCCGAATCTTGCTCTGTGTGGTTTTGTTTGTTTGAGATTTGTTTATTTTGGTTAGGCCTGGTGCCTGGCTTGGTTGGGCTTGGGGTTTAGATTTGAGCTATGTGATTTGCTGAGGAGTGAATTGTGAAATGGAAGGGGGATTAGGGAGTTTTGTTCTTCTTGGGCATGTAAGTTGAAGTGGTTTAATTGGGTCTGGTTTGCTGGGAGAGCTTGAATCTCTGATTTCTCAGCTGCCGAATGATGGGAGTAATTGAAAATATTGATTGTTTTGTCTTCCTGTGCTTTCTCAGCAAACAAACAGAATATTAGTGTGAAAATGCCAAGGGGTTTGTGAGAATTTCTCCCGGGAAGAATGGGTTTGAATGCCCCGTTTAGGACCATGTTGAACAAGTTATTAATTAGGATTGCCGCTTATATTGAATTACCAATTCGATACATTCTAAGTTAGTGCATGTATCGAAACTTATGCATATTATTAATGTGTCCAGCATAATTTCCGATGCATGCAGTAGTTTAGACGTGTATCGGAACTTAGGCTAGTTCTCAGTAAGATATTTAGAACTCACTTACAACTATCTAATGCCTGATTTGAATCATTTAGCATTTTTTTTTTGAAAAATGAAAGGGCTAGTCAATGCCAGTAGTAAAGAAAAACTCAATACATATGCAACCCTGCCTTTTCTATTATAATCAATGTTTAGATGCTTCTGACCAGCCATTTGTATCTCATAGGATGAAAAGAAAAGAAATAATGCCTCTGGCAACGCTAATCAAAACTCACTAATTTTGTATTACTTAATTGCTGATGGCACCGTTTGGATGCTTGTAGTCATCCATTGGTTTGGTGCAATTCAATGAATATGAACATCTATAATTTTTATAGAAGATTTCTTTGTCATGAGTTTCGTATGGTATGCCGATCATTGCGTGAGAGATATTTTCAAGCATGACAATGCAGAATTTAATGGCAGGACTATCTAGCATCGTCTGCAACGACTGACCTGGCTTACAATGTCATCTTAGAACATACCACCTCAGAGAGGGAGCGAAGGTACTGAACCATGGTATTTGCTACTGTACTGATGTATATTTGTCCACACTCTTTCACATTGCACCTTGTTTTCCTGCACATAATGTTGGATTATGATCAACTAGTCCCCTTTAACATATGTATTCATTTGTAGTTAGTTAACTCGCTTAGTTTATGGTATTATATCAATCAGATAAATTATTAGGCTTGTAATCATGCAAAAACTATCCTTTAGGTGAGAAAATAAGAACCATTAATGATCATCGGATACAGAATTGAATGGACCAGATTTGGGTTCAATTACATAAAATCTGCTGGACAAAATACCCTTTTTGATATTAATCTAATTAATTTGGTACTAATTATGGTTAATTATCACAAGAACATTACCATCCTACGGATGGTAATGGTTCTTATATTCTCATCTAAGAGGTGGTTTTTATTGGAGTGCTTCCCTAAATTATTATGTGATTATTTTACCGAAGGCTGAACTGATGGCATCAGACAAAATGTTGTCGGGGTTAATACACTTAATTATGAAGTTGTAAACATCAACTGGAGGCTTTGAACCATCTATATATTTGTGAATACAATTCCTTACAAAAGTATCAATCCCAAGATATCTTGGTTAAATAAATCGATATATACCTGGAGATCATTCTTTAGCGTAAAAACAATTAGGGAAACTGAGTCTCTAACTCCACAGATTTGTGCCAAGTAATTATTAGGGCCCTTTTTATTTGCCAAAGTGGTGCTCTTTATCTGCTAGCAATTTCAGGTGGCCAAGTATTTGGTGCCATCATCATCTTTAATTTCATATAAATTTACACTCAAGTTCGTCATGATAAGTACTGGTATTTAATATCAGGTGATTTTTTCCATAATTAAATTTAAAAAAGAGTATGCACTTCGATGATTAGCCTGCTTTTGCAATGCGTACTTGTTGCTTGGAGTACAGATTTCTTTGACAATCTTTCACTTCTTGGTGTATGTTAACTTAATGGCAACTCTCCTTCTAGTATTGCATTTTTGGCTTTCTTCCTTCAACCTCTCTATATCTCCCTTCCTATGCGGTAGTTGGTTTATAAGATCTTAAAAAATTACAAGTAACAGAAGTGCCAGGCTGCTGGTAAAAGATATGTCACCCAACAAGAATCAGAGATTGAAGCACTTCTTATGGAGCATCTGCTTAGTGTATCTTCTTCAGAAATCTATACCATGTAAAATTTTGCCATTGTTGTAAAATGAATTGGGTGAAGTGCCTTCATTTTGGGTATAATGTTGAACTTATTGATTATATCAATTAGATTTATCTGTCTATGGAGATTCACTAGCACTGAACCTTAAGCTTGCAATTTGCAACTAACTAATAATAAGCTTGCACTCAAGTTTTGTATCCATGTGCACTGTGCAGTAATGATGGTTTGTGTTAACTTTGCATGATCAAAACTTGCTATTATTTCTATCTGTTAATTTTCTTTGAACACTATTTTTATGTTAATGTTTGTCTTAGATCATCATATTAAATCATTTGCTTTTAATGTGGCTTGTACTGGAACCAGCCCAGCAGTAGTTGCAAGATGTGTGGCACTTTTGAAACGACATCTTCTACGGTACGCTCTTTTGATAAGTTCGTTTATTTTCTCGGCTGTTTTACCTGCAAATGAAAGTCATGCAACTGCAGATTTTACCATAATTGGATGTGTGAACTCATATTGGTAGAACTCATTTAACTAACTTGCATACAAGATTTTGACCCTTCCCTAAAGGAACTTACTATGTTTTCTTTTGATTCTTATATTTGATGTGTCAACATTCCTTATATACAAGTTACATTAACCTATGTAGAGAATTTCTAATTGACCCATTGGTAGGGGTAAACTAGGCCTTGATTAGTACCATAGAATGCACATTGCATTCATAAGTTGCTAATTATTGTTCTTAGCTCTTCCCTATGCATAAAAAGGAATGATTTGTTAGTAAAACTATTAAATAATCTACTTGATTTTGGACACATTCTATTTGAATACAACTATATAAAACAAATTACTTACATTTATGTCCTTTAAATGCATACTTGGTGATGTCTTAAGAGCTTCATTTAGTATGGTCTCATGGTTTTCATGTATAATGAAGTAAACCAAGGTCTCAAGATACCTGCCAATTGTTAGATATACTGTCAGAATGGTTCTTTGGATGTTCTGGACTTCTAATTCATTCTACTCGCTGTAGATATAAGCCCAGTGAGGAAACACTTCTGCAGATAGATCGATTTTGCGTACACATAATCACAGAGTGTGATACCAACCCAAATCGGAGATTGCCTCCATGGTCAAAATCCTTGGATCAACAAGCCGGTGCATCTGCAACATCTGCGAACCCCACTCCTTTACCTGTGTCTAGTTTTGCTTCTGGGGCACTTGTGAAGTCACTGAGTTATGTACGGTCACTTGTGGCTCAGCATATTCCAAAGCGGTCATTTCAACCAGCAGCTTTTGCTGGAGCTCCTCCTACATCAAGGCAGGCACTCCCAACATTATCATCTTTGTTGAGTCGATCTTTCAATAATCAGTTAGTTCCTGCAATTGGTGGAGAATCTTCTGAAAACAAAGAGACCATGCCTTTATCTGTTTCAAAGCTAGCAGTTATAGAAAAAATTGATGAAATGGGAGATATTGAGTATATTGCACTCGATGCTCTGAAATGGCGTTGGCTGGGGGATAATCAATCACCATTTCTGTCAACTGAAAGGTAGTGAATTTAATTATGTATCTCTCTCTCTCTTTTTGTTTGCTAGTTTTGATTGCGGATTAAAGGTGTGTTTTGTCATTTCATAATGATTTACTTGTGTGAGTTTTTAATGCAGTGGTATTACGAGTCGGAAAGAAATGAATGCACCCAATTTTCTAGAAATAGGGGCAGCAGCTTTACTTGTAGGAGACATGGAGGCTAAAATGAAAGGCCAGCCTTGGAAATATTTTGGAACTGCTGATATGCCTTATCTTGATCAACTGTTGCAGCCTTCACCAGTGACAACAGTTACCAATTCCGCTTCTGCTCGTTCTCATTTGAGGGCAATAACAGCATCTAAGCGCACTAAGCCAGGCCCTTCTGAAATTTGGCATGACCTTCTTACTCAAAACTACTTTCTCAAATGCCTGCTATATTCCTTACCAATCAATTTCCTGCCTTTGCTTAAAGCTACATCATATTACAGTTTACTATGTCCGTTGCTATTTTGCTATATAGGATTTATTTGACTTGCATTTTTTCCCCAAAAGCCTAGTTGTTACATGGCGAGGCCATTATCCCGAGAACTGGGTTTTGTGTACATGGGGCCATGGTGGGTGGGGTACCTTATCCACTTAGATTTGTGTTAACAGATGCTTTCAAAACTGAATCCCTGGCAGAAAACTGACCAATTAAGGAAAACTGAGAAAAGCAACCCTAAGGAAGATATGTTTAGCTTAGTTCAATGTTGATTTTAAGTCATGGTAATAGAAAAGGGAACCTTAAAGCAGATGCAATTTGGGAGAAAGAATGAGAAATAAACTTTTGGATGACACGCCAAGTCTTTTCCACCAATTATATCTTATATGCCAGATGGAAACCAGTTAACAACTTCACAAACCTTTACTAATAAATTAATAATTATATAACATGTTATAAGAAGTGGAAAACCTTCTGCTTGTTTAGTTATGTTTTATTTAATGCCCCTGCACTGTAGTTTGATAATAGTAATACCATTCTTAGTATTGTGCATGTTCTTTTCAGGGACGATTCTCCTGTGAGCACTTTCCGTCCACGTGCTCGACCACTCTTCCAATATCGCCACTACAGGTACCACGTGCTCGACCACTCTTCCAGCATAACATTTATTTTCAGTTATTAAATATCTCATGACCTCTTGCATTACCTCCCCAGACACTACAATTGTAGGAGCCTTTTGCGCTTGTCTCTCTTTTTATATTTTAAAAATATCCTCAACATATGATTCTCTCTCCTCTCATAAGCAACTTGACTCATTTTTCCCGTCAGATGATTTTCTTGAGGTGGGTGTATTATAATTGAATGGTATTATCAACCGATAGCCTTTTCCATATTGGGCCCAAATTTTTGTGAGGTTGTTTTCCTCCCGTTTACACTTTTCCATTTTCAATGATATTTCATAGTTGTGAACTGCTTTTAGGCCTTGTCATACTACCAATTTTGTTCACATATAATACTATAGTTTTGGAGGTTGATATAGTTCACAATCTTCTTGACTCTGATAAGACTTGTTTACATGGGCCAGATAAGAGAGTTTTTATTCCTCTAGAGGCTGCACTCACCTTTTTATCATTATATTTATTAATTTTAGCAATCTCATCACCTTTCATTAAGTATAGTGAAGAAGATTGCAGGTTTGATGGTTTTAGATGTGCTCATTAGCACCTCCCTCTTTATGTGGCTTTGAATGTCGTGGAGTATTAGCCCTTAAATACATTAAGATCACAACAAACTGGGACGTTAATGAATATGAATTTTAAATCATCAGTTTGCCTAGTCTTTTTCCTCTGTCTCACAAGACGTTTTAATATGGATCAGTGAACAACAACCCTTGCGACTGAGCCCCATTGAAGTACACGAAGTTATTGCTGCAGTTTGCTCAGAGACATCCATACCTGTTGCTAATCTGATGACGGTGTCCTCCAGATTAAGCAATAGTGGCGGAAAGGCACCTATGGACGTGGCAGTGAGCGTCCTTATTAAACTTGTGATTGACATGTATGTTTTCATTTGCTTTTCAATTGGTCTGAAACCAGTCCTCCAAGAATTCTCTAAATGTCCATTGCATGCATACTGAATTTGGTATCTATAGTTGTATTACAGAGGCTTGAAAGCATAGTGCGGGCATTAATTACTTTTATACAGCTCATCAATTATTGTGAAAGAAAACTTACTATTTTGTTTTAAAAATGTGATGCTTGAGTATTTTACTGATCAGCGTTGTGCATTAAATGAAAAATGATTTAACTGTAGAGATCACTTACCTTGATACATGCATTATTATTTTTTTCTGAAAAAAATTGTCCTAACATTTTCGGAGTGGGATAACTTGATACAAAATGGAACCATTATGTTGGCTGTTCAGACATATTTTTTTATAAATCTTTTGCCAACATTGCTTGCTCCGGCATGTTTTGTCTGTGGGTAGTTTTAAATAGGACAAGGGGCAATCTATGAAACAAAGATCAATATGATAATTGTTAGAATATTTATGTAATATTAGGGTTTGATTTGTTACCTATTAGTATTATGTTTCATTATCTACTTTGTTTCCTATTATTCCCTATATAAGGGAACATCATATTGTATTTCAATATCAAGTAATCATCAATAATATTATATATTTCTACAATAATAATTAATTTCATGAATTTCCATCTTTGTTGGTCGAGTGAACTTGGTCTGGTAACTTATCTTTGTAACTTGCTATGCTTGGTTATCTTGCCTTCTTTTTTTCAGCGTGGCCTTTTTAATTGCTTATGTTGACGCGTCAGTGGATTTTTTTTGTCTTTAGGTATGTTCAAGATTCTGGGACTGCTGCTCCTCTCACCCTGTCTATGCTTGAGGTGCATCATCAAATAAAAATTAATTTCTATTATTGACAATTTAATAATTTTGCTTATGTTTATGAAACTTTCGTCCAGGAAATGCTTAATTCTCCTAGAATGGCTTGTAGAACACGTGCATTTGATTTAATTCTAAACCTCGGGGTTCATGCTCATTTACTAGAACCAATTGTTAGTGATGACTCTTCCATAATCGAGGAAGAGTATGCTGAAGAAACATTTTTCAATAACGAAGCTCAACTTACATCACGAGGAAGGATAAAAGCAGATCCCTTTAAGATGGACATTTCCTCAGCTATTGACGATTTTGAGTCTTGGATTTTGAATATTTTATATGAGGTTCTTCTTCTTCTTGTTCAGGTAAATCTTCTTCTTCCTTCTTGTTTTTCAATGTTGGTCATTTTTCCTGAGTTTCATTGTTTTTATTTTGTAAGAAAAGAATCATATACTTCATTAGTTATCTCAAGAAGGCCTGAGCTTTGTTTTGTTCAAGAGTGCATTACTGCTTTGGCATTGGATATTTAACACTTCCCTTTTAAGTTTACAGCCTTTTTTTGTTTAACATATTGCTGTGCTGAATCTTTGGGAATAATAATTCTATAATCATTGTATTTTTGTAATGTTTATTTTCAAACCTGAGCAGCAACTCTTATGTCAAGAGTAGCCAATTAATTGCTACTATCTTGACTAATGACATTTAGATGTTAATTATATCCATCATGGCATCGTCTGATGAAGAGTTAGGATGTGGAACCATTTCATAACAAAAACCCAAAATAGAGAAAGCTGACAACTTTTTACGCCCATGTCAATTGCCTAGTTATAAGATTATTATTTCATCTTGCAAATCATATTATGCCCTCTACCTTGTCTCTTTGCTCTTATACTCTGCTCATTGGTGCTTATTCTGTGTCATTATTTTAATACAGATAGAAGAGAAGGAAGAATCTGTTTGGGCATCTGCTCTAAGCTGTTTACTTTATTTTGTCTGTGATAGAGGGAAAATCTTGAGACGCCACTTAAAAGGTCTTGACATACGGGTGAGTCCATTTTTTGCCTAACTTCTATCTGATTGGTCATGGTATAACTTTTTTGTAGCGATTATGATGTTTTAGTCAGTGAGGAGTTGTGTTCTTACTTCTATTGCTACTACTTATCTTCCTATGTGAATGATAACCTGAAATCTCATCTTAGCAAAGTTGTTTCCATACTAGAGTCTAGTTAGCTTGTAGGCTTACTGAGTTCTATTTGGTTGAGAATTTCGTTCTATTATGCGTGGGCATCATATTTACATGTCTTGTTTGACCTACTTTTTCCTTTTTACAGGTTGTTATGTCATTTTTACTGTTCAGCAGGAAAAATTCCTGGGCAGAAGTTCTTCACTGCAAGCTAATTTGCATGTTAACAAACATGTTTTATCAAGTTCCCGAGGAACCTGAAAAAGATGCTCCTTGTGCTCCTAAGTTTCTTGTTGATCAGGTTGATCTGATTGGAGGAATTGAATTTATTTTCTTTGAGGTATGCAAACAAGCAATTTATGAATTTGGAGTATACATGTGAATAATCCAGATATTTTTGACAAAATTGGTTCTAGCCAAGGGGAGTACCAAATACTATTTAGTGGTAGAAAAACTTCAAGTTTTTTGTTTTTTTTATATAACTATGCTTTATAAAAAAATAAAAATGCCAACGAGGGTCATGACTCCGTAGCTCCCCTGTGCTGGTTCTAGTTTCCTAGTCATACTTACCATGACTACAACTTATGCTGGGTCCAATGGCAAAATTTTGATACATTCAAAGCGGATAAAAAAAACTGTGAATGTGCCTGTCTGTGAACAACAGGGAAACACTGAAGTAAGTACGTCAGTGTTTTTAAACAAAAACGCTGAAAGATGCACTACTCTCTGCCTCTCTTGTGCCACATGCTCCCATCAAAATTGGCTGTCAAGATTATTCAGATTTCTTGCAGTTCAATAAATACAATGAATATTTCACGTATTTCAATAATAAGTGAAGTAAACTGACTTTGTATCATTTTCTGTTCTTGTGTAAGTTCTATATTTTGCATTTTTCAAATAATCATCCATACAATTTCAATGCAAATATTCTATTCATTCACCCGAACAAGTATCCAATCATAGTGCACTGACTTTTGGGTGGCATCCAACCAACCAACCAACCCACATCCATATTGCTATCTTTGGTTTGTAACTGTAAAGTTTATTGATTGGGCTACATATATTTGGTTAGGCTCCACAACTAAAAGGTCAACCTTATTAGTTAGGTGTGACTCTTGCCTTCAAATGTAGCTCCTTTTCCATATATCTAAGTCGATGTGGGTTTATATTTCAACAATAACATTCCAGAGCCAGATTATGTTGATAAAAACAAATCTTTTCAACTTTGTTATTTGCTATGCAGTATGCGCTTGCAAATTCAAGAGAAGAAAGAAGAAATCTATACGTGGTGCTCTTTGACTATGCCTTGCACCAAATAAATGAAGCATGCATAGCTACTGGAGTCTCTGAGTATAGTGATGAAGAGATTCAGACTCTTGCTAGCTTGCTTGTCCTAGCAGATGCACCAGAAGCTTTTTATATTTCTATTAAGCTTGGGGTGGAAGGGATTTGGGAGATTTTGGGAAGATCAATATCAGCTGCATTGTCTAGATATCCCAACAATGAACGACTAAATATGGTAATAATGTCTATGAATCTCGCCCAGTCATGTGTCCTATGTGGTATGCTCATGTATACGGGTCTTTCTACTAAACACTTCAAGGTTTTCTTCACGTTTTAGAATTCGAAGAGCCACATAATACTTGAAGATGCAAATTGACGACTAGTAGACCCCAATAAGCCCCAAATATATTTGTCCTCGTGGATTTTGTGCATGCATAATATGATTATTTAATTGATTTTTATCAGCTCAAAATTGTTATATTTAGAAGGAAGTTTCAGTTCCCAGGGTGGGAACTAAAACACCCAATGCCAAAACAATTACAAAGAAATTTAATACAGCCTTTTGGTTAATTTTTATATTTATAATGATTGATACACATTTCTCATATTTTAATATTCGATCCAGGTAAAACCAAATCTATCCTGTTTGTTAGTTCTTGTCATTATCATTTACTTTAATTGATGCCATGCAAATGGATGCTCAGTAGATATGCTAAACTTTTCTAGACAATTCCAGTCTTATCTTGAATTTATTCTCAGTTTTAAGATCTATATAATTTTACTGTATTTTCTCTGGATCTACAGCCTTGATTACAGTATATTGCCAACTTTGTGCTATTCTGATGTCAATTTATATTATGCAGCTTTTGGCAAATATAACAGAGAAATTTGATACAATCATAAGGTCATTTACTCATCTAGATAAAGAGTTCTCGCACATGAAACAGATAGCCAAATCATACAAGTTTTTCGAAAACATTGAAGATGCAGTTCTGAGGAGTGGTATTGGCATGAAAGCCAAGCTCTCTTGGGCAACACTACATTCCCTTCTTCATTCAGAGAGACTTGCTTATCGTCAGAATGGGTATATCTGGTTAAGCGATTTGCTAATTGCAGAAATTAGTGAGGAAAAAGATTCAAGTATATGGTCAAATATTAAAAACTTGCAGCAAAATATTGCATATGCTGGTGTTCATGAACATTCAATATCTTCAGATGTCCCTTTGCCGATTTGGCTCATGTGTGGGCTTCTCAAATCAAGAAACAATTTTATCAGATGGGGGTTCCTTTTTGTTTTAGAGAGGCTTCTAATGCGATGCAAGTTTTTGTTAGATGAGAATGAAATGCAGCAGTCAAATGACAGTGATTCAACACAAAAACATGAAGATATTCGTCTCGAGAAGGCAAATGCAGTTATAGATGTGATGAGCAGTGGCTTGTCCTTGGTAGCACAGATTAACGAAACAGACCGCATCAATATCTTGAAGGTATATGTTGTTTTGGCAAATATAAATTAATTTACCAGATTTGCCTGTGATACCAGATCTTGAAAATGTGATGCATTGAATACTTGTTTGGGCCCGTTAGGCATGTGTTTAAACCTACCACACAGCCTTCAATCTCTATAGAGCAACAACTGATTCGTAGTCTAACTAAATTGAGAGGCTTGGAGATGGGAATCCAGAATCTCATTGACACAATTAGACATGTATGCGAGAAAATTTTGACACTCCTATGTGTTTTCTTATGGCTGAAGTCCACTTTTTATCTACTGTAACATAGTTGAATGCGTATTCTTGTTTCATTGCTTACATTATCTTACAACCAATTAATCATGTGACGATCTTGTCGGCAAATCTCTCTGTTGTTTGATCAATACTTGTTTTTTTTGGGTGAAACTCATTGGCTTAGCTCACACATACATAGAAGGATTTTCACATGCAGTGGTATACATTCTAGAAATGATAATCGAATTCATTCAGCCTGTCTAGTTGTGTAACTTCATGTATAGTTTACAATGACACACTCATACATTATTTGTTGATAAGAATTTTGTTGGATCTTGGAAAAAGTGAGAAACCAAAATTTCTCTGACATGTTCTCGCTGCTTATTAACAGATGTGTGACATCTTATTCTCCCAACTCTGCCTGAAAGTTCTCCCTGCAACTGCTACACCATTTGGAGATGGAATGCAGCATGGTAAATCATTTATTGATTCTGATCCTCAACAAGATAAATCTGGCTTGGACGAATCTATGGGAGGAACTGATTATCAATATGGTTACCCTAGTAGTAGTCACATAACTTCAATGGCGGCACTGCTTCTCCGAGGACAGGCTATTGTTCCAAGACAACTAGTTGCACGTGTTCCTGCCGCTTTATTTTATTGGCCATTAATTCAACTTGCTAGTGCAGCAACAGATAATATTGCATTAGGAGTAGCTGTGGGAAGCAAAGGAAGAGGAAATCTTCCTGGTGCAACATCTGATATCCGAGCTACCTTGTTATTGCTTCTAATTGGAAAATGTTCTGTGGATCCTGCTGCTTTTCAAGAAGTGGGAGGAGAAGAATTTTTTAGGTTTGTCCATGCTTGCTTGCTTCTTATTTGCAAATGATGTTTGGAGTGACAAATTATTTTGGTTTTGATTTTGCAGGGAACTCTTAGATGACACTGATTCAAGGGTAGCTTATCACTCTTCAGCTTTTCTATTAAAGGTGATGACCTTCTTTGCCCTTCTGTTTGTTTCTCTCTTGATGGAGGTTTCTTGTTTGTGAAGCTACATTTTAATTTTACTCACCTGTTTTAAGTTTTTTGGTAAGCAGAGAATGATGACTGAAAAGCCAGAAAAGTACCAAAATATGCTTCAGAAGCTTATTTTTAAAGCTCAACAGGTACAAGCTTGTTCCATGAATATGAAAACAATTCTTGTTTATTGGTATTTGCATAGTACTTTTGTATTGATACAGATGAAATATTATTGACATTTGGGAAAAATATAATGCCGCATCATATATATTTTTTCTTTCTAAAGTAATGGAGCAAATCACATTGTTTCTATCAATGTTCACATAAGATCTCATAACCATTATAAAAACCCTGTGATACTTCAACAAACTGCAAATCTAACTCTTCTATATTTGAATTGCCAAAATACCAAACTGGCGTGGTTTATTGGAGATTCCATTCCAATTTGCCATCTGTTTTCCATCCTATTTTAGTTGGATACTTCTGTTTTATGTAATTTTACTACAGAAAATGGCTTCTTTTCAGTTTTGAGATCTCTAAACAGTGACTAGTAACTTATTGTCACAGGGAAGTGTTTCAGAGTAGTCCTAAAGTTGAGCATTTTGTTCCAAATTAATCATCAATTGGTTCCGATTAGTCCTAAAGTTTTGCATCTTCTTCCAATTTACCGTCACTTAACAGCTCAGTTACTGGTTTACACAGCAGGGACTTAATGGAAAAAATGTGTCCAAACTTCAGACTCAATTGAAACAAAAGCCTAATTTTTGACTAATTTGGAATAAAATATTTTTTGGAACATTTTCTTAATGTCATAAAAAATAAATGTTGTTATATATCCTGGTTTATATAACCCAGATAGTTCAACTGTTATCTTGAGCAATATTGCCAAGGTAAAGACATCTATATCTTGCTAAAGTGTTCTGTTTTCTGTTTCTGACTTGTAGAGCAACAATGAAAAGCTGCTGGAAAACCCATATCTTCAAATGCGTGGCATCCTTCAGCTGTCAAATGATCTTGGCAGTGGGCTGCTTTGATGCCTCACTTTTATGAAAGTTTGTTTTATCTTGAAATGAAGATGTTACAATGCAGGGCAGCCTGATGTTAGTCACTCTTCTCTTGGTCTTCAGCAGTTGTGGCTATATTTGGAGCACCCTCAATCCTAATACGCTTCCATTTTTATACATGGTGGAAGTTCAGAACTGAATCATGAAACTACTTTGATGTGTAAGTATATTAATGGGATCTTATCAGGAAAAAGAGAGATTAAACGGATAGTTGGGAACTCGCCTAGTAGTGCCTGTGGGTATATGCATGAAGGTTGCTAGATATGCTGAGGTGTATTGAGATCTGTTTCCAGTACAAATTCGAAACCGTACATTAGTGTATGGACTGCTGATGCGCACTCCAGTCCAGAAAATTTTGAGGTTTGATGTAAAGCTGAGGGTCCGGCACTGGAAACTTGTTATCCAGATGAGATATGTCGGGTGAATTTTCTGAAGTTATTCACTGATTACTTGGTTGTTCTTCTTTCTGCCTCCGGATTTCAGTGGTGAGAGATTAAACTTAACTTCAGGTATTCTGCCATCAAACTACTTAAATTTTGATTACTGTTTACTTTATTTCATTGCCATTTTATACAACTCGTCCATCCTTGGCAATGCGTTTTTGAATATTCATGGAGATATGGAAATTTCTGTTACTGGTTTTGGCTTTTAGCCTTTCCTTGGATAGTTTTTTGTTGTTGTGGAAATAGAAATGAAAATAGAATGAGGATCAACCTATTTTTGTCTAAACAGGAGGAGATCGAGACATTCTTTACTGATACATTCCTTTTTTGTTGTTATTGTTGTTGGTGCAGAATCATTAGCATGCATTGCATTTGTAAAAGATTTATTTAGGAGAATTCAGTAGCTGTACAGATTGCAATATCCTCTTGGCCTTGTTTTAATTTGGCGCCTCTGAGGGTGAAACCGATGCTAGCTTTTTATTAACGAGCATCCTTGGATAATGAAAGCTTCAACAGTTTTGTCGACTCAGGGGATCATCATCTTGATTGCAGTGAGAACACTCCAAATCATGTGGTTTTTTTGTGGTTTAGTTGAAGTAGCTAAATAGTGAGAGCATGACTAAGATTTTTTTTGTTGAGATGGTGTGATTGTTTTCTTTCACACAATTACAGTATATGATTTTGACAGTAAATGTGTATATTTTCTTCCTTTGCCGTCCCCAACACAATTGCAATCATGGAGAATTTAGGCCTGGGGAAGTTTACTTTGATTTATAGTAAGAAGTTCAGAGCCTCCTATTTTTCATCACATCAGCAAGAACTATGTATGCCTCAGGCCGCTACTTCAGTTCAGTGTAATGGTACGTGATGGCAACTAGACGTGTTTGTGGTGAATTTAGCGAGCTTTGCCCTTATCTTGTAAGATTGAGTCATGTTTGAGATATTTTGTCTCTCTATAAGAAGACAACAGGTGGGTTTGAAATGAATTTAGTGATCTCCGTTCCTTATTCCGAATCAGGGATATTAAATCCTGGTCGGAATATTGTCTCTCTAAATGATGATAAGGGGCAAGATAATTTTGATTATCTCCTCTCCCACTTTATCGAATTAGGATGTTGAGTTTTCGGTCAAATTTTGTTATCCCTTAATATACATGGCATGGGTTTTTTTGGTGGTGACGTATACCTGTTTGGGGCACTGGTTTGAGCCCATGGGCCTTGAGTTTCTACTGAGCTTGGTCCAGTCTAGCGCCCAAAAAGAAAATATAACCTGTGAAGTCCTTTTAGAAAAACCTCCGAGAAGGCAACATCGCCCAGCGATCACAATTGCTGTGGATATAAATTTTAAACTGAAGAATCTAACGCTTCACTGGTTTCAACACAAGTTCCAGCAAACATCAGATATTGTTCATATTCATCGAACAGTACAAACTTCATCAGCATCTTGTGACATCCACGTTTTATCTGCTACTAAGCTGTTACTTACTCCAGCAGCCAGTCAATTCCATTCCAATAAGGCTTGTCGTCGTGGTTGAGAACAGGGTTTGATTTCAGCAGCAGCAGCTCCCTCTTAGCTCCCATTTTCTCCTGCAAGAACTCGTATTCGACGGACTTGACCGTTGAGGGCGATCTGTGGCCTCATCACAAATGGGCTCGGCCACGCACCGAGCACCTTAACGTTGTTCTTCTTGGCCATGGATATGTTGAGATTGAGCAGCGCATAGGGAAAGACGAGATTTTGTGATCTGGGTTTTGAGGGTATATATAGAATAAATGAAATGGTTGGTGACAAAGAGGATAGGTGTGAAATGGGGAGTCAAAGGTTCATCATAAATAATGATTTGTTGTTTAACTTGATTCGTGGGTTTTAAGGTGAGGGATTTGTTTTGTCCAATTTAGGAGGTATATGTTTATGTTATACTAATGCCCTTTTGATTACTATGGAAACAGAAGTGAAAAACAGATACACCCCGGTTTCTACAGAGCAAAAATAAAAGAAATGCACCAGCCGGGAATTGAACCCGGGTCTGTACCGTGGCAGGGTACTATTCTACCACTAGACCACTGGTGCTTGTTGCTGAGCAGCATTGATGTTGCTACTTATTCAATCATAAATATCTAGCCAAAATGCTACAAACAAACGTTCTTATTTGGGCAAAGCAGATATGATAGTATCCCATTCCTTTTCTGAGCATAAATTTCTGAAAAGGGCCAGCGTCGTTTTACCTGCAAACTCTCGCAGTTTTCAATTACTTTCAGTGAACACCAGAAATTTGGTGAGAACCTCCCCATCTCGTGACAACCAGCGTGGTGAGGACATATGATGCGCACACGCTGAGCTAGCAGTGGAGGACACGTGACGCATCCGCTGAAGAAAATAATATATTTTTTTCAATTCCATGGCTCTCTCATTTCACCACTCCCCAACAAGGTTCACATTTTGGTTATACTATGGAACCCAACACCCCTACCACATGACGCCTCCATATTCGTTCTCATGGTCCTCACGCCTCCACTGTAATGCTTCCCCCTTGTTGAGTTTATACTAAGCTGGGCTCAATCTAGTGCCCCAAAAGAAAATACTCTGGCCCTCGTCAACTGTCAAGTCCTCTTAGAAAAACCTCCGAGAAGGCAACATCATCACCACACCAGTGATCGCAATTGCAGTGGATTTAAAATGAAGAATCTCAAGCTTCAATTTATGGTTTCACCGAACCTAGACTTCGCAATTTAACAGAGAATGCTCTCTTATATCTTAACTCAAGCCAACTAACATTATTATGACACAAATTCGAGCAAATATCAGATATTGTTCATATTCATCGAACAGTACAAACTTCATCAGCTCATACATAGGATGATAACTCGAGAAATAAAACAGGAGCAACAGCAAAACCATTCAGAATAAGCCTTCTTCTATTCTAAGTGGTAAAGAGAAGTGCCTAGTACAATAAAATTGTGATAGGAACCAACAGGCCAAAATGTGATACCAAATAAGCGAGGAAACCAACCCTGTAATCCACAAATAGCCAATAAGTATTTTGTGCTACAAACCATTGAAGTCATCTAAATAGTGGTAACTTTTAAATGCCAATACCGTATCAAGAAAGTTGCGTGACCAACCAATATAAACATTTCAATAAGTAAAGCAGATAAGTATGGAGGAGAGAACTCTCTACTTCATTAATAGGAGCGGCTTCTGATGACATCAAGACCCATCTCAGTAGGGTCAGTTGCCTGCAACTCAATCTGGATTCCATCCAACTCTCTTTTGAACCTGTCTTTGGAGCTTGCATAGATCATCTTGCTTCTCACCCTAGCCGTATCAGGGGACCTTGTAAATAGCAAAGGACAAAACAGTCAAGAGCACGATAAGCAGTATTTAAATGATGGTACATTGAAAAACAATAGCTCAAGAAGACAATGTGGTACCAGCCGACAAATACGATCTTGCTCTTTTGGCAATTCTCTTCGGTCACAAAGTCAAAATCGTAAACTGCATATCGGCACTCATCAGCAGGAAGGTTTGCGCAGAAATCTTCATAGCTTTCAGCTGGTTCACCAAGTTTTTCCACAATAACCTGCTTTTGCTTCTCCTCAATCTTAAACACAATAAAGCGATGTGTTCGCTTCGCCTTAAGTTCTAAGAACTTCAGCTTACAGTCATCATGCACAGCCATTCCCGAAGCTGCGTTTGCCTGCAAATTGGATGGATATGGACCCGAATTAAATATCAACACACAACAAAATTACCTAAATTACTATTACAATGTCTCTAACTGCAAACCACTAATTAAACATGAATAAATCCCAGTTACCACAATGACCCATTCCATACACTTAAATCAAAATGTGTGATAAGCTTTCAATTACTTCAAATCTACTCCTCTAACCATCTAACCAAACAAAATATCATGTAATAAGAATTACAAATATATGATCCATATGTTAATAACTCTCCAACTTATGTCATACATCCATGCAAACTACAATATTAAACCACACCAAGCAAAAACATTTCGGTCCACAAAAATTTCCACCGACCAACTGTTTAAGGAATCTCAGGGACAAAATCAAACAGGCATGGTCCACAAAAATGAAGATGTTTATTTACTTAAAATATACTGACAGTTCACAAGAAAACAGAACATCACAATGCATCACAATAACCAAACACTCTTAACCACAAAAATACTGAAATTATCCACTGAAATGGCTCAACCCCACACTAAAATGAGTCCATTTTACTATTTTGCACTAAAACTATAATCAAGCAACATATGTACAGCACCATCGCCACCGATTCAGGAGCTGGATCGACAAATCAATCAAACCAATCAATCCACCATCGGATACATTAGATCAAGTTTAAAATGGATTACAAAATAGCTTCAGACCGAGAAACTTCACAAAAATCTAACTATGAGATTCATTCACCAAAAAATCACCAGATCGAACATGAACAAATGCCATAAATCGAAGCACAATCGACCGATAAGTAGACAGTCGAGCAAGAGATATGATGAAATGGGGGCGAGTGAGAGAGAGAAAGTACCATTTTTGCCGAGAAAATGTAGGGCTTTGGAGGTGGAGATGAGAGGCTGTGTGAGTTGAAATATTTGGTTGATTTAAATGGACACAATAAACAGGAGGCCTTCCCTTCACGTTTGGTCTGTGTTGCTTCGCACTAATATCACCGTCGTGGTCATGGGTCACCGCATCATAGCTCAATCACGTGCTGCCACAAGATGTACCCTCTGCCTCTGGTGAGTGACTCACATTGTCCTTCACACGACGTCGTTTGATTGTTACCTCCATCGTTTTTACGAGAGCCCATAAGCTTATAGGTTAATCAGGCCGGAAGCCGAAGGCAGTCCCATGTTGTTGGGCTTTTGGCCCATTAGTATAATTTGAAGCTTTATTGGGCTACCAAAGGACCAATTGTCTCGCTCTGCTGCTACATCTTCTGCGCGGTGGTGACTGTGAGCTGATGGCTACGGAGACGGAGAGGACCAAACCCAAAGCTCTATTCATGGCGTTTGGCACTCAAGGCGATGTATTTCCGATTGCAGTAAGTTCTCATTCTGCTATTAAATTCGATGGTTTGCGTTTGGTTGCTGAGAAAATGCAAGAAAAGTTGTCAAGTTCCCTTTTCTGTTTGCTCGTTTTGTTGTTTGTAAAGTTTAGGAGCTACGTTGCGATTTAGGGATTTTTGTTGTTGTTTCTGGTTGCAGGCCATTGCTGCAGCTTTTGCTTGTGATCAGAAACAATACAGTGTGTTTCTAGCTACTCATTCAGCTCACCAGGTTTGAACTTCTTCCTCACATATAAAATTAAACTGAATTGAAGCATATTCTAGCTTTTACTTTACTTTCTGAACATTGTTTTAGTAACCATTATAATGGGATGAGAAATTATTTCCATTCATTGCAAGCTTTTTGGATTAGGTTTTGTAGCTTTTAGTTCATTTATTTGGTTGAAACATTGGATTTGTGCTTTTGTTTGGAACTTATAAGAAATTATTGGTCTAAGTAGTAGATTGCTGAAACTGGGTTCTGTAACACTGAAGTTGATTTTTGTTGTTTTACGTAGTGGTGAACTCTTTTATAGTACAATTTTTCTATGTACATCAGTTTTGTTGATGATGCTCACTTGCATACCTTAACTGTTTAACACAATCTTGAAGCTGCATTTATGGACAAAATAGATTTGTATACTTGGCGGTGGTAAGCAAATATGCTAATTATTGCTGGTGCACTGGCATGGCATGTCTCCAAAGCTTTGCTCGGATATGATTCAATTTATTGCTTTTCAGTAAATATCTTCTTTGAGGGATGGACTTTGAACGATACTCGTTTCTTTGCAGAACTTGGGTCCTCATTTGGCAGAAAAGCATGTTACTTATCTTTCAGTGTCATCACCGCCTGTGTTTTCTGTTCATGAAGACAATGACACAACAGGTTTGGGGTGCTGACTGTCATATTGTGCTTGTTGATATTTTCCTCTTGTTTAAGTATTTGATCATGGCCCTGAAGATGATAATGAGTAACATAAATCTTCGTAGTGCTTATGGATCATTCTGTATGAACAGGAGCACTGGAGTCATCGTTTTCCTTGCAAAAGAGAATGATTACAACAGAACATAGACGAGAATGCTTGTCCTTAGTTGAAAGGATATTTGGACATGACCCAAGCATGGAGGGTGATTTTATCATGATAAATTTCTTTGCATTGGTATACCTTATTCAATCCAAAATGAACTTTCTTGATGAGTTGCAAAACTAGATAGGTTTTAACCTTTGAAATTGATCAAA
This sequence comes from Geranium brycei, assembly GCA_036897365.1. Lineage (NCBI taxonomy): Eukaryota > Viridiplantae > Streptophyta > Magnoliopsida > Geraniales > Geraniaceae > Geranium > Geranium brycei. The sequence goes on from JAYMTP010000615.1 coordinate 20,392, forward strand.
GTATCGACCTCCAGAAGAGGAATTGTTGTTTTAGTTAAAGATGAAAATTTGTAAGAGTCCTGCTTGAATGTCAGCGTTGCATATTCATTCAACTCAATTCCTAGAGAGAGCTTAGCCTGCCTAGGTATTCTTTCTTAGATTATGGGGTTATGAGCAAGGTTAGATTGAATGTTGTAGGTGTGTAAGCAGATAAGACAGTCCAAGAAAAGACTGTAGTGTTACTGTAAAAAAAGGGAGAAAGAACGTTCATTTAAATTTGACCCTAGTTGTGACTAAGCAATATCTGAAAGTTTTTCTTTGAATAATGGTCCAGGAAGGGTGGAACCTTGCTGAACTTTTTTGCGTCCGCTGTGTTGTTGCTGCACCATATGTTGTTCCATACAGGTAAGAAAACAGTATAAGCTCCAACGATAGAAATACCAGTATGAGTTTTGGTTTTGGATGGTTTTCCCTCCTTGTGCCCATTTCTGTCTTTTTGCATGGGGATATTGTTAAATCTGGAAGATCACTCCTAGAGCTAAATTATATGAATACACAACATTAATATGTGATAGGCCCCATAATCTCACTGTTTTACTTTTTCCCAATTAACTTTGCAGTGCACCTGCGTCGTTTGAGCGTCATTTCAAAAAAGATCTACCGCTTTTGTATAAATATTTTCAGGAAGCTCCTACAAACAAGGTAATTCATATTCTATCTAAAGTACCACAGCTTCTACCATAAATATTAATTTCTTAGCTGATGATATCTTTCATAAAGTGGTTGAGAGAGAACCATTGTAAGCATGGAACAACTAAGTTTGAGGGATTTTGATCCATCGACTATGTGCTTCATATTCAAATTGCAAATGTCACTTATATCATCTGTGAAATCCTAGGTTTGTTGGAAAGATGTGATCCATTGGATGTGGCCACTTTTCACAGAATATTGGGGCTCTTGGAGAAATGATCATTTGAATCTCAGCTCTTGTCCTTTCACGGTAATGAATTTTGACGTATAAGCTCTCTCTTTTCTTTTCTCTAATGTCCTTTTCTGATGGAAATGAAATTGGTTTGTACATTATTTGACGAAGTATATAGAATATCTGAGTCTTAAACTGTGCAATTCTTGTTAATGTTATCAGGAATTGCATATCTGCTCTTTGTTTGTTTGAACCCGTCAAATTCTTCTTTGTTGGATGCAGGATCCTGTAACTGGTCTTCCTACTTGGCATGACAGGCCTGCATCTCCCTTATTATTGTGAGCTCTATATCTTTCAGATGGGACATAGTATGGTATATGTATTTTGCATCACATTAGCTAAGGGCTGTTAATAAAAACATCTACCTTTCAAATGGGCAAAGAGATCACTGGTCCCAATTCCTGTCGATGATAAAGTTTCATTCTGAAACACTTACTTTGCCCATCAACAAATTTCCTCCTAACTTATTTTGTTATTCAGCATTTTATAAGTCAAAGAATCATAATTTATTAATTTTCCTCTGCTGCATCTGTTTGTTAACAATTAATTTCAAATGTCATTTTTATGTAATGCATTGTCTTCATGATGTCTATTTGTGTGTGTCAATGCTCACAGTTAACTATTCTTTACGTATCAATAACAGGTATGGTTTTAGCAAAGAAGTTGTTGAGTGTCCTGGTATGATTAATTTATATCCTCTTACTGCTTCATATACATGATGATTATCTGTTGCTATGCATCTTCTTTACCATTTTATTTCTTTGTGTCAGTGGATAAATTGTATAACTTCAACTATTTGGCCAGTCATGCACATTTTTTTATCAGCGCCAGTCATGCACATATCTCGTGTTTTTGTTGATTGTTTCTGATCGACACCAGACTATATGGTGAATTTAAAAGGGACTCAAACTCTAACATATGACTAGTGATGTTAAATGAATGAATCAGATACCTACACTCTTAACAGTTGTCCCTTCCCAAACAAAAAATTAATAACTTCTGTGCTAAAACTGAATATGTTAAGTCACTGAAGTGTTCTTTTGTTCAACTCCAACACATTACTGATGTTTGTTCATTAACAGATTATTGGCCAGCAAATGTTCATGTCAGTGGTTTCTGGTTTCTCCCTATTGAATGGCAGTTTTCATGTAAGAAGTGTGGGGAAGCTTCTACCCTTGTTTCTTCTGGGTATTTGAACAATGATGATGGTCTCTGTTCAGCTCATGTTCAGCTGCTATCTTTTGTGTACTCTTCTACGTCGTTGCCACTTATTTTCATAGGCTTGAGTTCTATAGGAAGGCAAGTTTCTTGTGCCTTTCTAATCATCTACCTTATATATGATTCTAGGAAATACCACATTAATGCCAATTGATTCGTAACATGCAGTTATTAAGTCATAAACTCGAAGCAATCTTAGCCTGCTCTTTCATCTATTTCTAACATTGAACTATCCTTTCACCGTTCAGCATGGGCTTTTTGAAGAACCCCGAACTATTTCTTCAAGTTCTTCAAACTGTTACGGAAATATCCAGTTGCAGGCTCATCCTCTTTACTGCTGGCTACGAACCTTTAGATGCAGCTATCAAAGTTATGACTGGCGTATCAACATCCAATTTAAGCCCAAAGCACTTTCATGAAGCTGGGACCTTACTCTTTGATAGCCGACTCTTCTGCTTTTCTGGGTAAGCTTGAATATGCGATTCGTTGAAACAATAGACGGTTGAATAAGCTATCCATTTACCTTTTCTTCGAGGAAACTGATGGTTATTATTTTTATGTGAGTCAGAACCATACCCTATAGTTGGCTGTTCCCAAAATGTGCAGCTGCAATTCATCACGGGGGAAGGTTAGAGTCTAGCTGTTTCGTTTATATACTTGAATATGAAGCATGCAATTTTTTATGCAGTAAAAATGTATAATTGCAAAAACTGGCTGTGCAGTATTCTGCTTTTGTAAGGAGTGTCTTTTTATTTTTAATTATTTTGTATTTCAGGGACTAATATGTCATTCTGAAATAAAAACTGAAGGTCACATGACCTATTTCTTGTCAGTTTTGATGGACTTTGACAAACTTGTGTGCAAACATTTGGATAGCTAACTTTTTGCAATGAATGTAGTATACAGACACTCCTTGCAAATGTGGGATACTACACAACCCGGTTTTTGCAATTATCTCAATGGAAAAGTAACCAAAAGTTTGTTTTTTCTTGTTTCAAATGAAAACCAGTGGATCCACTGCCGCAGCGCTTCATGCTGGAATACCACAAGTTTGTTATAAATCCTGCTTCCTCATTCCTTTATCTCGTTTTGTAAAACAATTCATTAGTATTGATTGTATAATTGCTTTGGCAGGCTATATGTCCGTTTATGCTGGATCAGTTCTATTGGGCAGAAAGGATGTATTGGCTTGGAGTTGCCCCAGAACCACTGAGAAGAAACCACCTTCTTCCAGACACAAAGGATGGTGTAAATAAAGCTGCAAATATTCTGTCAAGCGCCATACACGAGACATTATCTCCTAGAGTCAAAACATGCGCATTACAAATTGCTCAAACAATTTCTCTTGAGGTAATCTACAACATACCTTTTAGTGAGCGTTGAAAGTTCATTTTGTTAGTGAAATGCCCGAAACGCAAATATCGTCACCTCTGGCAGGATGTTGGCAGAATCGTTAACACTGTTTCTGTACCAATTGCATGTAGAAATTTACTATGCTTTGGTTACTCATTCTCTTCACTTTCAGGATGGAGTCTTGGAAGCAGTGAAGAAACTGAAGGAAGAAATGGGCTGTTCAAATTGAGGTTAGAGATTATGGTTTTGTTGATTTTTCTTTTTCTTCAGTTTTATGGTCATTATGAAGATGAAAAAGGTTGAAAACGCATTAATACTCTTAAATAACACTATGCATATGAAAAACAGAAAATAAAATAAAATTTTAAACAGAAGCACAACTAATATGTAGTAATTCTGATAAGAATAAATCAACTAATAATAAAAATACTTCCTAATAGTAAATAACATTTCTGCTGCATTTTATTCCATATAATATATTCAATTTAATAACCCATATATGAATATAAGCACTACAAACCCTCTAAAGGGAGCAACTCTGGTGTCTTAAACAACAAAACCTCTCTAAATTCTCTTTACTCAACACTACAGGCATTTTTTGCTACCTTTTGGTCTAAACAATGTCTGAGGCAAGAGTGAAAGTGGTGATTGTAGCAATGACTTCTGGTGCTATGTTTGGTGTTCAGTTCCATTAAAATGGCAAGTGCCATAGAGTTGCATTGTTAGGGACAGTGGCTGGAGCCCCAACGGCAAGATCTTCTGGCCCGATGATGTTCTTGGTACGTATTTACTATTTTCCATAAATTCATCCAATACTCATAGTCACATAGGTTCACAATCTGGCTTCCGTGAACCAAGCGAGCTATGTTACGTGCACGCCAGGCAAAGGCTCCAAGATACACCAATCCAGAAATGACCGGATCACACTTCCTCTGGGAAAGCTCTATTTCATTAACCAGGTTGGTAGAGACTGATAACAAGATGGAGATTGAAGTAGGTGTATTTAACCCCTCAAATCTAAACTAGCTAGCCTTACTCGGTGTTCTAAAAATCGGGTCAGGCAGGGCCTAGGCAGGGATTTTTAGAACACCGACCCGAATTTATACAATCGGATGGATTAAGTCAGTTAGGCAGATTTAGGCGGGTGTAGGTGGGGTTTTTTTTCTTTCTAAAATTGATCAAAACAAAAATATAAAATGCCAAAAATTAAAATAATTTATATTAATAGATACTTTTGTTGGTATTTTATTGTTTTTGAAGGATATGAATATCACGAATATTAAAATTTAATATTTTTGTATCCTAAATATTTATAATTATTACATTATAATTCATATTTTTAATTTGCAAGTACTTATAATAATAGGTTTTGTCCTCATGTATTTTCATTTGCAAGAAGTTGCACAGTACGTTTACTTGATTATATTCATCGACTTCTAGAATCAATCATGCTAATTATTGTAGCAGTAAAGTGTAATTAATCCAAGATAAAATGAGGGTAGTGCAAAGTGTAAAAACATCATATATGTATGATTAATAGGAAAGAGTAGAAGTAGATGGTCTCATGAAACATAAGCATCTTATTGATATAGGTATTGTATAATCAAATCACGGTTTCATGCAACAAACAACATAACATAACCCGTCAAAGCACAGCTCTTCCTTTACACAACACACAGACAAGTCAATAGTTCCCCTCTTCTCAGACCAACATAAATCCAGCCACAGCAGCGACGCTGGCAACAGCTGAGACCTTCAGGGCGGTCGCGTGGCTCTCTGATGGCCCTGGCGCTGGCGCCGGTGTTGGTGTAGCAGTGGATGCAGTGCCTTTGGGGACAGGAGGGGAATAAGCATCAGCAGCAACAGGGGGAGGAGGGCTCGAGCGGGAGGATTTCATTGGAGCTGGGGTGGGGGAGGAGTCGCTCATTGGTGCTTCTCCCGCTTTGTTCTGAGAAGAGTTTTGTGGCGCCTCTGCTGACGATTTGGGAGATTTCTGTGGCGTCTCTGCTGTTTTGTTCTGAGAGGATTTTGGAGATTTCTGTGGTGTCTCTGCTGTTTTGTTTTGTGAGGATTTGGATTTGGGGGAGGGAGCCGGAGCGGGGGCTTTGGTGTCCTCGGACAAGGCCAGCACGACCACGGCGAGGAAGATGAGAGCTACGAGGAAGAGGGTTTGAGTTTGACGGGCCATTTTTGTTTGTTTGTTGATGAGGATTTGGAATGAGATTCTCCAATTTGCAGCACAAAAGTATTGCAAAAGGGAGGAATGAGAAAGAAAGATGGAGAGAAGGACATTTTATAGGGGAAGGAAATAGCGGGAAGTTCGGAGGAAAAGAGAGACAGTTGTGACCGTTAAATTAGGACCATTTAGATCCTCATATCTTGCAACCCAAAATAGCAAAATAGGCCATACACCTTTGGTTTTCTAGGCATGTACAAAGCTATTTTGGGAACCATTTAAAAGGAAATTTGGCATTTTGTCTGCCGATAATACTCCAAAGGGGAATTCTCACATTTAGAATAGGTGATGTTTCACGTAACTACCTGTAAAATATTTTTTAACAGCGCGATTCTCCTAGAATTACAATTTTCTCACCGTTACCATTTTCGTTAAATTTTAACGTTAAAAAAACTAAAATGTCCATTGTATTTTATATTTTCAAATAATTTCATTTTTGATCTATCTCTCATTCCTCCTTCTCTCTCCTCTGTAACTCCATTTCCCCATATCTGTGGCCGGACCTTGGAGGGGAAGCTACCTCCAGATTTAAAGAACCTCACCACGTTGCCAAAATTCAAGGTTATATTTCATGTCTGTTAAAACAAACATACAGTGTATACATACACTATAGACGGTCCAATTTTGCTCCTGAACTATTGAGAAATATCACTTGCAATAAATACAAACATTAAATTTTCAATGATTTTTCATACTTCTTAGGTGCTTTGACGCAAATACAGTTCCTGCTAATTTATCTGGTGTTAGTGTCCGCAAAATCCCTCTGGTTTATGTTCATATCATGTGCTGCAATGTTCATTAATCTCTTCTCTTGATGCAATGGTGGAGGAAAATTTTAAGGAAGTTTTGAGTCTCGGATCTCAATTTTGGCCAAAAGAAATAAAAGAGATATTCTATTGGTTACTGTTGTTGTTCTTTCACTAATCACTATATTGACCCTATCGTATTTAGTAGCTTAGTTTTTGAAGAAATCTGAACTTTGGCCCAGGATCTATCTAGTTTATTTTCTTTATCTAGATCGCCCTGGAGTTACCTTCTGTTATCGTACAAAATACGATGACAATGCTATCATCAATGCACTTGAAATTTTTGTCAGTCCAAAGTATTTCATTTTCCTTCTGCCAACAATTGAGTAATTTTGTTAAGTAGAGCAATTCACTTCACAGCATCAAATAATGACTTGGGAGTTCGAGACTTTGATATGTGCAAACTTCAACTCCCCTGGAAGTTCTGCAATGCCATGACTCTTCAAGTCTGGAGGTAGCATCCCCTCCAAGCTCCGACCATCAACCTCAAGTTATGGAGGAGAAAGGGAGAGATGGGTCAAAAAGACCTTTTAAAAATTGAAAATACAAGGACATTTTTAATCTTTTTTAAATTTAAATTTAAATAAAGTTACCGAAATGATAACCTTGAGAAAATTGCAGCTCCAAAGGAGCCGCTCCGCTAAGAAAATATTTTAGATGTAATTATGTAAATATGTGAGGTTTCCCCTGCTTCAAATATGCAATCATTCAGTTTTTCACATTGGCATGCTTTTGCCAAACATGAAAGTATTAACACAAACATAGAAGCACCAGCTACAGATAAATAAACAAAACTGTCTGATAATTGCGAATGTCATAGAATGTCTGAAAAGGTGAAAGATAAGATTACTGCTCACATGGATGACAATTTTAATTGAAGAGACAGAAATGAGCCCAAGGAAATTTGAGTCCCCAAGTACACACCAAAAACACCTCAAAAGCAAGAAATCTGGGACATTCTGTGGAAATGTTAGATCTAGTAAAAGAAACCTAGCACTTTGCCACCAACATTCTTCCTCCTTGCCTCTTCATGGTCCATGATGCCAGCAGATGTTGTCAGCACTATGTATCCAAACTGCAAATTCAGAGCAAATACTTAAACAGGGCATATAAGTACATTACTAGAAACACATGGGGTATAAAGGAGGTGCTTAGATGGAGTTTCTTGAGTTGATATTTCTGCTAAAATGCAACACTCACTACAGTGGTGCTTAAATGGGTTCTACTATACATATTTGACAAGGACCTGGTGGAGTCCATACAATTGTTTTATTATAAAATAAGGCAGTTAAAACCCATGAAGCCACCCTGAACTATCTTTCCACGAGCGGATGCATCTCCAATGGGCTGGGGTTGTTGCAATGGGTTCAAGCACCTTCTAAACGTCCCATTGGAGATGCTTTATGTTGGAAACATGGAATCATAAAAATGTGAAACAAAAATATCTACATGATTAAAATAACTTTAGGGTACTGACTAGCAATGTATCTGGCTGTCATAACCATCTCAAGCTAAACAACCACAATACATGCATGGGATGAAATGAACATCAACAGTGGCATTGAGCAATTTTCTGGTTACTGACAATTCACCAACAGAACAATATCAATTTTTATCACACTACAATCAACAAATGCAGCAGGCTGTGGTCTAACACCAAAATGAAGCATTCTAAAAAAACTAGTATCACCACCTACCCATTTTTAACCAAGTATAACTGTATAAGCCAAGACTAACAAGAATCTAAGAGAACATTCAAGTACCAACCTGTCTAGAGGGGAGCAGCCTTGCAGTCCAACCTTCAATCTCCTTCACACCAACATCAAATCGAGGACTGATGACCCCACATTTGTTCAGCCTTCCGTTCAATTCAACCACTATCTTTCCAGACCTGTGGTCATCAACGTACTCAAACTCACCAATATAACCTGCAAAGCAGATCCATTCAATAGTACAAGTTAAATCAAACACCTGAATTTACAAAAAAAATGTATCAAATTAAAAGCAGAGTAACCAAATTGCCACATACCATGCTTCTGCATAACAATAAGAAACTTGATGACCACTTTCGAAGATGGCCTGATCATCACCTGGCGCTTTCCGCGCTTTTCAGCATTGTACATGCTCTTCAGGGCATCATTAAGCACACTAACTCTCACCATTCTCGCTGCAATACAATAACACAATGACAAATTCAATAATCGGCACACTAAAAATATGCGTTAAAACACCATTCAAAGAATGCTGCAACTGAAACCATTATCACAATAGAAACACATAAGATATTCATATAATGTAACATAAACATTCCAACTGCATCCACTAAATCATTTTCGCACAACAGTGATGAAGCGCTGGAAGCACAAACTAATTTACTAATTCCCGCCTAACGAACCAATTAGCCAATGGTTATTTCAGTGAAACACAGTGTACAAAAATCAACAAAAGCGTCCACAAGAATAAAAAACCATAAAGATGCTGTTAGCTCCACTATACAGCTCAAAGATTCAAAACTCTATTTTTCTTGCATTTTCAATCCTCTTTTTTCCAGTTAACCAAACATAGAGCTAAGATTACAACCCAAAAGAAACATAACATTAACAAACCGACCCATTAAGCTAAGATGAAAGTGCAGATTTAAATGGAAAAAATTTACAAGCGATCGGAAAAACTGAGTAACAATTACAAACAAAACATGGAAAAAAAACTGGAATCAGAAAAAAGACATAGAAATGAGAATTCGATAGATAAGGTTGAGCGAGAACGAACCCTAGTAGATCTCTCCCGTAGAAGCTGAAGCTGAAGGTGAAGGCGAGAGCAGCTAGGGTTTACTAGGAATTTTCGCAGAGGGAGCAAAAGTGAAGCCCTCGTGGCTCTTTAGGAGATCTCTACATGCTACATTTACCAAAATGCACCTGAACTTGGGCCTCATGACCCGTCATGTTCTAATCCTTGCGGCCCATCAGGGATATAGTTGGGCCTATTTCATATGAATACCCAACTCTGTTCCACTGACAAACCCATCCTAATGTTTCAATTACAATTTTAATAAGCACCAAAAAGTGGATGTTTTTATACATACAAGTATTATTTTACCCTTTTCGCGCACCTAACTTTAGGAAAAAAACAATTCCGTCTGCTAAATCTTTTGACTGATTAAAATGTTCTTCAATTACTTTTAAAATTGGGAACAAGTGACATGAATGATAAAAAAAATTTTAAAAGAAAACATTTAGAATTCGTGTCCAGGTTTCGCTCTAATCTAACAATATCATTGAAAATTTTCTCTATTCCACCTTATAAGAATGAGAATTCATACACCAATTTTTGTCTGTTCCAAGTCTCGCTAAATTCGGTAATTCTAATGAATTAGTATACAACTAATTGAATTGGGGTTGTGATGAGACAATAGACAGAGGCTATGAACTTGGTGAGATATGATTGTTGTGTTTTTTTTATTAGTTTTATATTAAAAAAAATTTGTATGAAAGCGTGAATAATTAAATTTTGACTTGCATCCCTAGTTACGATCGTTACACCTTGGTTGTGATAGTTGATTGCACGTGCTCCTCTTTCAAAAATGCTCCAATTGCTTCCTGAATGACCTATTCTTGCTTCACACAAAACATTAACACACCCATGAAGGCATAAGAGTACACAAATTATAAAAAGGGAAAATTGTAAAAAAAAATTTATAATAATTTTTTTTACACAAACTCTTCCTTTATTGTAAATTTGCAAGAATTCTCCCTCACTCATGTTCAAATTTGCACCGTATGTGCAAATCCGTGAAAATTAACGGAAGTTTCACTTAAACGTCAGATGTTTGAGTTAGCACGTTAAAGAGTGGGCATGAGTCTAGAACCGGACCGAACTGGTTAAGAATTGGACCAGACCAGGCTCCCCGAGTCTCCATTTTAAGAACCAGAACCATTACCTACGGTTCCCGGTTCTCCAGTTCTGGTTTCGGTTCGTTCGGATTCAGTCTCTGGTTACGTTGCCAAAGTGTCAACCCCTAAGCACGTTTGAGTTAACCCTTAAGTGACACTTTCATTAATTTTCACGGATTGCATAGACAGTGCAAAAATAAACATGAGTAAGGGAGAATTTTTGCAAAAATGAACAATGCGTGAAAGGGAGTTTTTGCAAAAATACAGCGAATAGAGAGTTTGTGCAAAAAAACATAATTATAGGAAAAGTTTTTGCAATTTTCCCTTATAAAAATCATGGACAAAAACACATAAGCTAGGGACATTTG
>JAYMTP010000616.1:0-31213 GCA_036897365.1 Geranium brycei
GTCCTCGTTGTCCCTTGGGTACGATAATTTTGGGTCGTAATCCTTACTTCCCTATATTACTTGCGACTGGTACACTGCCGGGTGTGCAAAAAGACGCGGCACATTTTTGTCGTCGACTTTTCGCCCGTCACCTACCCAACATTATCATATGGAAAATCACAATGTTAGAGACGGGTGAGTCGTTCTTGGTTATCAATATACATACTCCATCAGCCCCTACAGAGAGGAGAGAGGTTTTTGGTCTTCTTTCTCAATGTTTGACATGTAGTGCACTGAGCTATATAGTGATGGACGATTTTAACTCGGTCTGACATGCGACAGACGTGGCTAAATGCTTGCACATACCAGTCGACTGGGCAAGTTTTGAGACTTTCATTATGGACTATCGCAATAAAGATAGTCATGATATATTGTGCTTCTTCACAGATCCGACTCAGTGAGGTCTACCGAGAACGCTATCAAACCACTATCTGCTAGTTTTGAGCGGTTTTGAGGCTGATTGAGGTCTGCGACTTATGAGGTTTCTAAATGTGTGAATTGGACACCATAATTTCTTAGGATATCTAAAAGGTTGTTAGTCAAGGTACATAAGTGAACATAATGTCTTGGCTAATGTATTTGTTCAACCATATGATTACTGATAGTATGGAGTTTAAACTTAAAACCTAGAGTTGATGGATTACCTTTTGACTCATCACTAATTATATAAGTACTAAATTATACCCAACGACCTTTTAACTAGTATTTTTGTACACTATCTTACATCAAAGTACAACAAGCATTATGTCAATAATTATGATGATCTCAAGTCAAAGGAAAACGATATGCATTTTTCACGGAAGAGAATTCATTCATTGACGGTAAATGTAATATCACCGTTTGGTAAATCTCATTTTTGGTCACTTTAATGATCATATCTTCATATGCATCATCTATGCATATAACTTAATGAATGAGATCCCTTAATATTCATCTCATGAGTACCGATATACGTATATTGATCTTTCTGGATTATCGTAGTTCTCGTACAATGATCCTACAATCAAGAGCATTTTAGCTCAAACTCTATGATACATTACCCTCATTATCGTAATCTCTATTACGATGTCAAATATACCATCTTAATCAAGGACTATCATATTGTAATATCAACAAGTATTATATATGATAACATCAAAAGTTATTATTAATCTCTATTAATAATACATTATCTGTAATGCGGTTAACAATTATGCACAATGTTTAAGTCTAATGACATAATTCCAACAATTGGTTAGCTCATAGAGTTGAAATAGCTCCACCAAAAAATTGGACAATTCATTTCAATTGGTTAATTAGAATTATAATCGAACTATAATTCACAATTTAGGCTACATAAATTACAATTAGACTAATTCACGGTTCAAATTATTCTTTGCACAATATAATCTAATATTTAAATTTTTTGGGGATAATGAAAATTTACTATACTTACTTGTACCACTTTTACAATTTACAATAATTACTTTTACAATAAGTTTTAAAACTCATCTCTTAAATCTCTCTGCTACGCGTCCTACTCCCTCTTCAGTCTCTCTATTACGCGTCTTCTGCCCTTCTAAGTATGAAATCAAAATCGAAGGGGTCCACTATTCATAAGAATTGAAATTTGTGAATTTCAGAGGATGAGTTGCAGAGATTGAGAATGAGTTGCAGAGAAGAAGGATTGAAATTCGTCTGAATTTTTGCGAAGCTCCATTGGAAGACGAAGGGGTATTGCTTCAGTTATAGATTTCACCAAATATACAGCACCAACGACGATATTTCTCTAGATCTCCATTTTTCTTGCGAGCTACATCGCGGCGAGTGATGAGAGTGGAATCTATGCCTCCACTCAAGCCAAATCTCCTCACAATTAACTCGATTTCACCTCGATTTTGGGATGTTTTAGCCTATTTTGAATATTATTCTACACACTAAGGGTTATGAACAAATTGCAAGAAAACATTTCATTTCAAGGCAATATTGACCAAGAAGGAGTTCGGGAGAGGAGACTCACGACATCCACAGTCACGACACCCTGTCGTGACTAGCTGAGTCGTGAGCTGGGAGCAGAGAGAAGAGAGGTTGCAAGAGACAAAAGTCACAACACCCTGTCATGACTCGAAGAGTCGTGAGAAAAAGGACATCAAGTGCAAAGTATTAGGCTGCAGATTTCATCCAGTCACGACATCCTATCATGACTAACTGATTCGTGAGGTGCAGGATAGTAACGTCTGACGCCATCGTTGGAGCTAAGGGAGGTATCGACAATGCATGTCACGACACCCTATCGTGACATCGCCTGTCGTGGAGTGCTAATCTAGACCGAATTGAAGTTACGACACCTAACTAACGACTTCTAATCACGACTCTCTATTGTCACATGTCCACAGATGGCTCCGAGATTCTAGGAGAAAGAGTCACAACACCAAGGAGTCACGACACCCTGTCGTGACTCGCGCAGACCCCGGATTTTGCTGTAGAATTTTTTAAATGTCTTCATTAACCATGGTCTTGTGTATGAGTACTTAAGGGGTTGAGGGCATATGATTTTAGAAGGTTGACACAATTTTTAGAGTACATAATTTGATTTAGAGAGAGAAGCTCTTGGTTCTACAGCGAGAATGAGAGTTAGAGACATGGAGAAGAAAGAGAAGGAGCTAGAACCAAAGCATAGAGTTTGTAATAGCTTCAGTCATTGTTTTGTAAGTGAATCCATCATCTAATTCAATCACATTTCAAGGTTCTAAAGCTTAGATTCAATATTTGTTACTTGAGATCGTTGATTTGTTGTTGAAGATAAGCAACTTGATTGATTTGAGTTTTAATTCTTTATTTGAGCTTTACAGAATTGGCAGGATCGTCAATCTAGGCTGATTGTTAGATAATTGGTGAAATGAACAATTTAGAAATTGATTGGATCTAATTGCTAGAGAGGAATTGAATTATGATTTAGAGTTATTTGATGAGCATGATGAATATGATTGATTGTAGTGCATTTATTTTGAGCATGAGTAGCTAAACTTGATTTTCACCATTCCCGAATTACATGGTTGTAATTTACGACCCCGAGTTTATTGAACCCAAAGGACAATGTACTATATATTGTTAGGCACTCTAATTTAACTTTTTAGTTAATCTTAGTGAAACGGAAATGTTGGTTTTAAGTTCGGGAATTAACAAAACATAAAGTAAACATGCAAAACTAATTTAAACAATTAAATTTATATTAATCTAACACGGGTCGAGGCAATGAACAAATTAATAATGAACTCGGGAAAATAAATTAAATTAAAATTATGTTTGTTAGTGTTTATAAGTAGGACGTTAACGAGAATTCCTATTCTACCTAGAACCCCCTTTCCGATGAATAAAAGGTTTTTCTCTTTCTAAGCAATCGCGCTATTCCTAGTCAATGATTTAATCGGTCGAGAAGCATTACGATTTGTGAATTCTTCTAACTTTCGGTGTATGCCACCTATGACCATTACCACCGTATTAACCCACCTATTCCTAGTAAGGATTTAAACCGGCTTTCAATTATCATTTCCATTTACTAACTCCCCTTCCGGGTGAACATTAATAAACTAAATCAATCTATTCGGAATTAACGAAATGAAGCATTAAGTCTCAATTGCAATCACCCTCCTCGGCGCAACAAGTATATAAATTAATTACCTAAATTTTCCTACACCATTGTAAATAAATTCATGCCTCAATCCGTAAGCAGATTAGTTCATCATGTTCATATGCCCAATAAACATACTGATATACGAATTAAATTAACATGAATTTCAGATTTAATCATAAATAAAATCATGCAATCATGTGAATGAGAAATTCAATACCATAATTGAAATACATAAGCATAATAAATATGTAATTGAATTAAACCATTTAGGAATTGTAAATACAACAGGGAGAAGAAATCAAAAAGAAAAAGTCGGGTTTAATTACCAATCTGAGAACTAATACATGAGTAAGCATTTAAACTCTCTTGATTCCTCTCTTAGCTTGAACGTTGAGCTCTTGGAATTGTTCCTGATACTCTTGGGAACTCTCTGACGCAGACGCAGAACTCTATTTCTTTTCCAGAAGTGAAATTGTGAATTAATTGATATTTTTTCCAAAAGCAGCGAACCCCTTTTATAGTCACGAGTTTCCCACCCACCACGGGGGCGTGGTTGAATCTCCACGGGACTGTGGCATTGTCGTGCCTTGTTTTTAACGCTCACGAAGCGTCCACGAACTCCGAGTGGATGACTCGTCTCTTGGCCACCGGGTGGCCACGACCACGGTTAACTCCTTTGCTCGCAAGCTTTGGTCTCGACTTCTCCACGATCTGAAGTGGTTGAGTGGCCACGGGTCTTCTCGCTTATGCGTTCTTCACAGGGCGTGGCGACTATGTCGCCACGATGCTTCGCCACGGTGTAGTCTGTCTTTGGGCTTCTTTGTTGGGTTGCTGGGGCCCAAGTTGATGGTCACGGGGCAACCTAAGCAATTCTCCAAAATTGGTCATTTTTGACCCGAAAATATGCATTCTTTATCCAAAGAGGTCGTGAAGCAAAAGAGACATAGTATATGGGTTTATGTACAAAAGTGGGACGAAAAGTAGGTGAAAATGTAGGAAATTAGTGCTGAAAAAGTGGTGTAATTTGACACTTATCACACACCCCATTTTTACATTCTCTAAACCCAACACACGATTTCATGTCACCTAGTGACCTAACATACTAGGCCACCTCAAGTCCTCGTGGGATCGACATCCCAGAATCACGTATGGTCTTTCCACATTTTTATTACTGCGGCTGGTACGCTGCCGTGTCCGTTGGCACAACGTTGGCGTGGTCAGCGGCGGTCCTCTATGTATCAATCTCCGGAAATCCTCCAAATCGGACTTCGGCGCCGCTGAATCTGATGGTTGCAGAGATGAGTTACCCAAATCCAATTCGAGACCCCCAAGGTCAAGCCACTAGCGCCTCCTGCCGACAATTCACATCTGGAGCATGGATGAGTTTTGGCTTGAAATTAATGGTTCACTCTCCGTCTCTCTTCATTGATGGCCTATGGTTCACTAAAAATGGTCGTAGCTCTCTCGGTCCAGTCCAACTCGCATCGTCGTTTTGTTCGATTTAGGAAGCAATTGAGATTATGAGTTTTGTTGGATTCTTCATTTGCTAAACTGTTATTTATTGACATGTTATTGATATTTTATTTATATTTTAGAAACTTGGGATATTTGTTGTGGTTGTTATTGAATCGGTTATGTTGTTCTTTGTGATTTTGAATTTGAGCTATCGGTGGGTGTGGAGCACCTGAAGAAATAGAGCTCAAATTCTTGCCGGAAATCGCCCAATTTCTCTAAACGGAAATTGCACAAATTGTGCCCCAGCAAGAATCGATGATTGGAACTGAAATAATTTATGCACAATTCAATTTTTTTTTAAATTCTAAATTTGATTTTGATGAAATTGGGGAAAAAAGTGATGATGGCAACACTTTGAAAATTTGACGAATAGTCAGAGGTATTTTATACATTTGACACTTTAATAAAATTTTATGTCCAAAGTTTAACGGTGTTAAAACAAATTGTAATTAGCTGACTCAACTGTTAAGTTTTCAAAATAAGTATTGTGAATTGTAAAAGCGGTCCAAGTAGGTATAGTAAATTGTTAATAAAACAAATTTATATCATGACTGTCATTTATTCGAAAAAAATATGAAAATATAAAGGGAAAATTATCAAAAACCTCGATTAACTACATCGAATTGCATGTTAGAACATGTTAATTATATTTTGATTATCATTTATCTACTTCTGAAAAGCAATAAATGTGAATGAATATATTATAAATTAACAATTGTAACATGTGATACGTTATACTTAATGGAGGTTTTTGGTAATTTATTCATATGTCAATTAGGGATGACAACAAAGTCTTGGGACGGATTTGGCAAAACTCGTCCCCATTTTTAACGGGGCCTTTTCCATCGGATTCGAAAATTTTCTGTTTTCCGTTTTCAACCCAAAATAATGCTAACATATATTTATTTTTTAATAAATTTGTAAAAACTATTATTTTAATAAAAATATATATTTAAAAATATTATTATTTCATTAAATATATATTATAAAATATGATTTTAATAAAAAATATATTTAAAGATTATTTTTCATTAAATATGCATTTTAAAATATAATTTTTAAATATCGGAGCGGGATAACTCGCTCATATCCCATTCAGATTCGGCAATTTTTTACCTCGTTTTTGTTTGTGTTCAAGAATCTCAGTTGGGGACGAAAAATAGTGCCACCTCTAACGTAAATCGGGGGACTAAATGAGCTGAAAATGAGACCCACCCGACATGGCAAGAACAAGATCCTTTGCCTCTACGGCTCAGACCAATTTAAACCATACAGACAGTGGCTTTTGGCTCTTTGATGCATAAATTGATGACATATACGTGGGGATTGCGATCTTGTATATCAGAAAATGATAAATGTGAGGCCCACGCAATTCAAATTTACATGTTTGATGGGACCCAACTTCTTACGTGGGTGATGTGTGAGAGCAATGGTGGACCACTATAACAACAAATTAAAAAGTATGTATTTATTTATTTTTAGTTTTTATATTCAATAAGGAAAAACATGAACTGTCATACAGTTCCTGGACCATATTAAGAGTGCCCTCAATATTGTCCCGATGCATGGATAAAAATGACACTTTAAATGATCTACTAATCCGCTCAATTTATATTTTCCTGTGATTTATTCATAAATCAATAACAATTTTATAGTAATTTAAAATAGCCATACCTCTTGATCTTGTATCAGCTTTTTCCATACCAACGACATATGATAGAGGAGTACAGCGTTACCAAATCTTATAGTAACGACGTATGGACCGAAATATGTCGTTACAAAATTTAGTAACGTCGTATGTATATTATACGTTGTTACTAAATTAGTAACGGCGGCGTATAGTAACGACGTATCTTACCATACACGTCATTACTAAATTGTTGACCGTTGACAAAAAACTTACCGTTAGTCGTCGTTGGGGTGACCGTTAAATAGTAACGATGTATCATGTATTGGGCGCCGTTACTAATAATTTAGTAATGATTAGTAACGGTGCACAATACATAATGCGTCATACCTAGTAGTCATCAATCTTGACCATCCCTTAATCAAGATTGTTGACTTTTGGTTTACTTTGATTTCATCGATCGCTTTTCATTTATCAATTGCAGTCGTCAATGAGCATAATCATATACAAGACTATAATATTATGTACATGTTGACACGATTGAAATCAGAGTTTAATTTCATAAGGAAAAACTCTCGAACGGGTGTTTGACCGTTACTTTTGGAGGTGAGGACGAGTGATTGGTTTGGATCGAGGTCCATATGTTATCAGAATTGACAAAAAAATTTGGCACGTGTGCTCCCATCCTTACGGTCGGATTAAAACCTCATTTTCAACATATAACACTTTCATTGAAAGCGTGAGTTTAGGTTTAGGAAGGTAAACCCTATCATAAACCCTAAATACAATGACAATAGAATGTTCGAATGATTCAAATAAATTTTATGGAGTTCAAACCTTTGAATGTGTTTTAATTAACACGCACGTCATGAAGTACAAATTTCATGGAAATAAAGTCACGGGAACACAAGTGATCGATCACGATCACACCGACTTGAATAAAATAATATTTTAGGATTAGAATAATAACGATGTATTAGCCTACATGCGCCATTACTAAATTTACCGTCAAAATTTTAGTGAAAATTTTGCCGAAAATTAAATTTCCAGCGAAACTTTGTAAGGATGCATAACTAATTATACGCCGTTACTATGACCAATAGTAAAGGTGTATGTAATAACCTACGCCTTTACTAGGGCAAGAGTAACGACATATTAGCATGCACGCGTCGTTACTATCTTCAAATATATAAATCGCAGAACCTTTCTTCTTCCTCCATCTCTGTTCTTCTCTGGTTTTTTCCCTCTCTGTTTGTTTTCTATTCTTCTTCCTCTGCTTCTACGCCGTCACCGCCATGCCGCTACCGTCGTCCCCGTCACCGGCACTTCGACACCGTCACTCTGCCACCGACGTCACCGTCTTCTTCTCCATCAATAAAGGTAAGTTTCGCCACTCAGTCACTGAAATTTTGTTGGATGTTCTGATGCATGTTATGTTTATATGAAAATTTGATTTAGTTTCTATTCATATGACTATTGATATCAAAACATAAATTTTGGGTTAGGAATTACGATTTTGGGATGAATTATTTTACTTGAATCTGGAATTATAAATTATGTTTGTTTTTTATTAAATTGAAAATATAAACTAGTTTGATTTGATTATATGAAAACATAAACTGGTTAGATATTTTTTTGTAGAAATTCTTTTTGCATGTTAGGTTTTTTTTGTGTAGAAATTGTGAATGTGTTAGAATTAGAACATGTTAGAATTTATTAGTTTCTGGAAATTGTGAACATGTTAGAATTTAATTAAAAATACTCGGTAAGAGTATTTTCGGAATTGAATAAAAATTTACCCGAAAGTGTATTTGTGGAAATAATTAAGAAAATAATTTAAAGGGTATTTATGGAATTTAATTAAAAATACCTGACAAGGGTATTTTCAGAATGAAATAAAAAAAACTCAGAAAGGGTATTTGTGAAATTTAATAAGAAAATACCCGTTAAGGGTATTTTAGGAATTTAATTAAATGTGCCCGACAAGGGTATTTTCATAATTTAATAAAAAATACCTGAAAAAGGTATTTTCAGAATTAATTTAAAAAGACTTGAAAAGGGTATTTTAGGAATTCCTTTAAAAATACCCGAAATGGGTATTTTTGGAATTAAATACAATATACCCGACAATGGTATTTTCAGAATTAAAGACCCGACTTTACCTCCAATGGACCCGAACTTCGCACCTCCTCCTCCTATGTAGTTTATCTGGATTTTTTTGTGAACATTTTGAATCATTGCAATGTATTTCAGCATTTTAATAGTTTTTCATATTTCTTTTTATTATAAGAAAATAAATGGCGCATGTGTGTACATACACCGTTACTATATTAACGGGGTATTAATTTATATACGTCGTTACTATACTAACGGCGTATTTATTTACATACGTCGTTACTATCGCCGGTGATGCCGTTTACCACATTAACGACACTGTCACATTTTGACGGCACATAGCACGATATGCCATTACTATACTAATGGTGTATGATATTGTATATGTTGTTAGTATAGTAACGACGTACACTGTGTGGTGCGCTAGTACTTTTACTAACGGTGCCATAGTAACAGCGTATGCAAAATGTTAGTAACATCGCATTTTTGGCTTTGTAACGACGCATTTGGTGCGTCGTTACTGTGGGAAAAAATTGATAGTGATAGTGGGAGTATAATTTTTTGAAAAACTCTGTTCACTTTTTGTGAAATGATGAAAATGTCATTGTATTAAAAATTTTAAAATAAATAAAATTAGTTGATTTTATTCTAATTTTAATAAGACGACACCTTGACATGAGCTTAAAACTATAAAGTTGCATAATAGTGGACTTACACAGCACTCTTTATTTACCAGTATTCCGGCACATTCACGACTACTTTCACATCTTTGACACTTATGTAATATGTGTTTTTTTATCAGCAATAAAGCATATATAGATGGAAAAAAATCACCAAGTACAAACGTATGGGCAAAAGAACCCCAAAAAAGAACAAAAACGAGGCAAAATCCTAAGAAAGAAGAGACCTCAAAACCGTCCTCAGGTTCGCGCACCAAGTGGTTAGCGCGCGCTCCCTTGACCAAGACTGGATCCCGCGTCCCTCGTCTGCCTACATCAGCGTGTATGAGCGCATCTGCAACGATATGAGAATGTCGCCTGGCGTCTTCACCGCTTCCCTGAAAATCCTGCCGTTTCTAGTAACCCATATTCTATGTAATATGTGCTTGCTTGATTGATTTGTATAGTTCAGTAGATTGTTTTTTAGTAGTTAAGTTTGAAAAACCTCTATTTTTGTCTCTTTTTAGCATAACAACGCTAACCATCTAAAGCAGCGTCCGTTAGGTACTACCTTCTCGTGGAATCGATATTCGGGGCTTAATTGAACGACATATATTACTTGAATACCAGTGCATTTGTCGTGCATATGAGAGCGAGCAATCTCTTCTCGTTAATGTGCAAAATTTTACCGAATAGATTAAACATTTAAGAAGTTGTCTGAGCTATATAGTTAAATTTCGTTCAAATTCACTATAATTGAGCTCAATTTGAGTTTCAGACTGTGCTCGTTTAATGGATGAGTTGAATTTAAGTTTAGGAAACAACATGCTATGAGTAATCATCAATTAGATAATAAAGTCTAGTTCAATAATCATCAAGAGTTATAAGAAGTTTTTTTTTGAGAAACCAAACAACCTTTATTATATTGAAGACGTGTCTACAGTAATAGCGTTGCGAAACTCCACTGATAACAAATCCGGTGAGAACTCCTGATCAGAGCCCCTTCGGGCTGCGGTCGTTAATAAGTTCGCCGCATAATTTCCTGATCGCTTTACAAAAGAGAAATGAAAATTACAAAAAGAATTAAAGATGTAGATGCAATCCTGGAGGATGACACATATAGGATAAATCATTTGGGGGTTTTGTTGAAGACAATTGACTAGTGGCTTGCGATCCATTTCAAAAATTACATTATGGCAGTTCCTTTCTCTAGCCCACTTGATTCAAGTCCTCCACCATTGTAGGGTTTGTACTCCTTGAACAGGAACACTTTTGGCTCCCAGACACTGGCCGACATTATTGCGAAGAATCATCCCCAACCCTAAACAGTCTTTATTGGTTAGAAATGCAACGCCTGTGTTTATTTTCTGCCAGCCCACTTCCGGAGCCCTCCACGGTTGATGTTGAGCAGCAACTCGGCTTCCTCTTTAATTGTTTGGAGGATGGCATGCTACCCATTCCTGCCTGGACTTTTCGGCCAAAATTATAATTGTTTCAGGTGCTCTTCTCTTGTTCCTCCACACAAGGTCGTTCCTGGCCTTCCAAGTCCACCACCACAAGAATATGTTTTTGCTTACATTTTCTTCATTCTGGGAGTCGCAAAGAGTCAAGAAATGATTGGTTATAGAATCCTCATTACATGACCCCATGTCTACTGAAGCTCGAACATTATAAAAAGCCAGACATGTGGTGAATAAATGAAGTTCAGATTCCTCTCTGGTGCCAGAGAATGGGCAGCTTATCACCGGCAATACTCCACGTCGAGCAAGGCAGGTTCGAGTCAGGAGGCAGCTTGCAAGACATCGCCACAGAAAAAAGGAAACCCGTCAGGTATTCCGAGGCTCCAAACCCTCATCCAACAGGCCAGGTGATGTTGTTGTGACCAAACAACCGATGTTCTTAGGAGGAGCATGTAAGCATATTTAACCAAAAACTTCACAGAAAAATCCTCCCTCCAATACCATTGGTCAGAAGCCAATGAAAGGCTAACTGGTAAAGCCATAACCTTGGAACTGATTTCGGGCGAGAAGCAAGCCCTCATAAGTTCCCGATTCTAGGTTCGTTCCCCAAGCGTGAAGATGGTGCAAAACTTCGTTTATTCAGCGCAGTTCGAACCGAGCCTCAACAATACTACTCTGGTGTTAATCTTAAAAATGAAGGTATCTGCGAGCATATCTAACTTACGACCCATTGCTCTTTGCAACACTATGTACAAGATAATCTCAAAGGTGATTGCAAATAGGCTCCAACCTATACGTTATCCCCCTTTTTTTATCAACAATCAGGAAAACCCCCTATTCTGGACCGACCTTCGGGGAACCGTGTTATCGGTCTTTTAACCCCTTTGTCAGCATTCGAGGAGAAAACCCGTTTGTACCAAGATTTGAACTTAGGATCTCACATGTGTTAGTGTGAGCTCCTTACCACTTGACCCAACATGTGTTACCGTTATCCCCCTTACTCTTTATAATATGCACTGAGGGGTTATCGAGACTGTTTGATGATTATACGAGACAATGCCGTATTCGGGGTTGTTCGATCTCTCAAGGAGGGCCGAGAATATCTTACTTTTTGCTCACAGATGATAGTTACATGTTTTGCGGAGCAACGGTGGAAGCAGTATTGAGTATGAGAGAGATTTTCTCTATTTATCATGAAGCCTCGGGTCAAATGCTCAACCCGACAAGTCTACGATGCAACTCAGTCTATGTACCTCTCCTGCTACGAGGATGGAAATTCGACAAATTCTCCATTTCCGCGAAGAAGAGGATCCAACGATATACTTAGGCCTCCCCAACATGATCGGTATTGGACCGCATCAGAGACAGAATTGGCCTCTGGAACAGAAGGTTGTTCTCAAAGGTCGGGCAAGAAGTGTTCATCAAAGCTATTTTGTAAGTTTTTCCCATCTACTCCCTAATGTATTTTTACTGCATGAAGGAATTTTCAATGATATGAAGAGAATGTTAGCTCGGTATTAGTAGACAGGGAAGGCGGATGGTAAAGACATAACCTGGAAGAAATGGGACTCGCTTTGTTCTCACAAAGAGTCGGGGGGTTTGGGTTTCTTACGACTAAAAGAGTTAATACCGCCCTTCTAGCAAAGCAAGGTTGGATTCCTATCTAACCCGACACCCCTAGCCTCTCGACTTTTAAGGCTCGATATTTTCCAAGGGAGTCATTCATATCGGCTTCCCTAGGAGCAAATCCAAGCTATGTTTGGCGAAGCTTAATAGAATCTCAAGAACTCCTTCGGCGAGGATGTCATGTGGTTATTGACCCAGGCCAGACTGAGATATCGGAACTACAGAGATTAATAGACTCTCCAGTCCCAACGAACTTACCGGATTATTTGCCTCCCTACAATTATAAGAAGTTATTTCTCACTTAATGAATAAATAAAAATCAACCTATAATGATTATATTTACAACAAATGTCATCTTTTACCAATATATTTTGTACAACAACCGAAAAAACTCTTCCTTCATTGTAATATTAATTCGTATAAATAGTTATAATTCAAAACTGTTATATTTGTAGGATTTACCTTTTACGTCGACATTATTTTTAGCATATTGAACTACACTACTCAATTTAATTCTTTTCAACGTTACTATTCTGTTAAATTTCAAATGAAAATAAAAAAATGCCCATATACGTTTTAAAAAATGACCAATATAACATTAGCTAAAAAAAATTGTAGGTTAACGTCCACATAATGTCAACCTTCTTTAACCTTCATTCTCTAACTTATCGTCCCTTTTTCACGATATAATAATGCAACTCTTCCTCACTAGTATAGAGAAGTTTTGGCAAGATTGTATATGGTTCTGTCATCGTAACATTCGAGGAGAAGGTCCACCGTGGTCGTCAAACCTGATTTCACCAAATATGTGTGTAATAGAACTCGCTAGAGGACGTGGACAATATGAGATTCAACACTAATTTTTATTAGCAAGAATTAAATATCAATATAGCCAACACATAGATTGGAACCAACAACCTCGTCTTGCCCACTTTATGCACGACTTTTGATGAGATCTACATCGTTAATGATGATTGCTGTCTATTCAGCTTTAATGTCGATGATCTGACTTTGTTTTCATAATTTAATTTATGTTTATGAAGACCTTTGAATGCCTAAATATGGATAATCATGGTCGTAGGATGGACATAAATGAACGTCAAGGGGTAGGATATGACATGCCTAGAGCGAGCAGTGATGAAGACAAGAAGAGTGAGTAATGTCGGAGAGCTGAAGGATGAAGACCTCGACGTCATATTGAAGTTGACATCTTATTAATATTATTTTATTTCAAGGAAAATAACACTTTAGTACACCTAAGTATTCAAGATTTTAATTTTAGTACACCTAAATTTCATTTTACCTTGTGTGACGTCCTAACTATTTAATTTTTTCAATTTAATAAACTCCATCCAATTTTATTAGATTTTGTGTTAAAAATACAAAAGTGCCCTTTAACCCTAACTCATATTTAAGGTTTCATTTTTATTAAATTAACTATGGGTTTTTAATTAAGAATATATTATAATATAAAATTATATACATGTATGTATCTTAGAAAACCTTAATTGATTAAAAAATATATATTAAAAATAGAAGGGGTAATTTCACTTAGGTCACCACAAAAGTTTGTAGTCTCACTTAAGTCACTCCTTTTTTAATTTACTTTGTGAGGTCACCAAAAAGAAATTTCGTCTCACTGTTATAACTTTCGTTAATTTTTTTCCGTTATCTCGCTCATGTACGCGGCACATGACCAAAAGCTTTCTAATAATGGCCAAAGTTCCCCTAATCCCTAATTCAGTAGTAAGCGAAATAAAAAAAACGCAGAGAGCCCATTTTGCTCACAATCGATCGTCGTTGATAATGAAAGAGGAGATGCGACACCATCGATGTGAGGGTGAAATTTCTTTTCTGATTCGGACATTGCATACCACTGAGAAGAAGATTTGCATGCCACTTCGCCTGTTTGTTTTCGTCACTCTTAAGAAAACCAAATGAAAAGCGTAAGTGAATATGGGTTAGGATATAAGTTAGGTAGTGTAAACACTCAGCGATAAAACAGACATTTCAAATCTTTCTCAAACGGAAGTTATAAACAAAATATGTGTTTGACGACTTCACAAATTAAATTAGATTTTTGGTGACCTAATTGAGACTACATACTTTTGTGGTGACCTAAGTAAAATACTTCATTATTAAAGAATATTGATATGACAAATGATTATATAAATATAGTTCAAATTATTTTATTGTTAAAATATTAAAAACTTGTATTAACATAATATATGAGATGTTCTCACACCCTAACAATGTGAGCTTCACATTTTTAGTTGAGAGTTTCAAACTTTCGTGAGTTTGGAATCTTTCTGTGAGCCAAATGAAAAGAGTTCGGTTCATTGAAAAACACGACCGAATTTTCAAATAAACATAATATGTGAGATAGTTTTTAGATCTTGACTTTTCAATTGAATTAAACAATAATTTTGGGTTTGTACGAAATTTAGGTTGGAATTGTGAAAGGAAGTATTTAATTTTGATCAAGTGTGTGCCCCATAATAAATGCGGTAGTTTTAAGCGGCCGACCCTGTTTTGATTGAGATCTTTTGGTAGATCTCAATGTTGGAATCTATTTTCTTACTATGAAAACTGGTGGGTGCTTGCCTTTTGCCTCGCAGCCACAAAATGTATCGTAACGTGGCCGCACTTAAAAGAACAGTAGCCGAATAATTGCAGATCCATTATAATTGTTCTGCTTAGTGCACAACAGAAAAGTGATTGTGCATGCAGGAATCATTAGAATGTCAAGTCCAAGCAAATATTCTTGTCCAATCCCAACAATTTCATACCTAAGCCATAATCCCAATCACAAAATCATATAATTAAAGGAAAATGACACTTTCCTGCATCTAATTAAGTCTGTTTCAACCTTCGTTATCTCTACTATTGTGGTAAAATGTCTCAAAATGTAAAATAGTAATAATTAGGTGTAGTAAAGTACAAGAAACTTTTATGGATAATCATGTACACAGAACATTACAGCCATGGATGATACAATACAAAACATAGGTACATGAACCAGGATGGCTCAGCAAAACACTTGAAACTGACTAAAAGCTCACAAAAGACTACATTACAGATGTGTAAATACCATGACCTTCCCTTCCCTTCCAAAGCAAAAGTGGAGAGTATTGAGCCGAAACAGCTATACCTTCTTTCCTGCGCGGCAACAGCATAACTCTGAGAAATTCCAGCCAAATAAAAACCATAATGCAAGTATTGAGGGAGATAATAGGGAAATTAAGCTAAGCAAAGCAAAGAAGTTAGTTTTTTATCAGCAAGTTGTGTATCAAGATTTGGGCTCGACTATACTATAATGAAGCAATACAGAACCAAACATAGTCAGTATCCACCCATATTTGTGCCGGAGTGAGATGTGATATGCCACTTTCTTACCATCCACCATCTGATTCAAGTTTCTTGCTCTTAAATATTTCCCTTTTAGACTTTCGCAAGATTTTCTGCACATAAATTCTTAAAGAGATTGCTTCACGTGCCAAATAGGTATAACTTTTTCTTCCACTAGATAGTGTCATTTGATGGCATTCAAGATTTAGAAACAATCATGTTAAATCAAGAGAGAATATTGCAAAAGAAAAACTGAAAGCATAACTATAGACATGAGCATAGAACATTAAAATTTACTTAATAACCTGATAGGTTTCAAACAGTTGATCTAACATATGTAATAGCCTCAGAAGATCATTCAAGCGCTATGATCAGCACATATCTTAGACCTTACATGATCCGTTCTTAGACAGAGAAATCAAGAGTTGAGATGTGTCACTCATGACACTACCAACTCAAATTGATATCAAACATCACCAGCCAGCCATTAACAACTGCAGAAGCTTTTGAGGCAGCAAACTAGTGAATGAGAAAAAATGGCCCAAATAATTGACACATTCTATAAAGCTTTCCATGGCATGTGGTTTCGATTTCAAATTGAGCAACCATTTTCAGTGTTCTATGAAGCTAAGATGAGTAACCTAAAGTCCACAAACTCCATTTGAGCTACAAACAAAATACCCACTTATCAAAACATTGAAAACCATATGGGTAATCAATATCAATCTCTCAAAACATAGAAAGTACATCTGAAGTAACTCAATATCAATTTCTTCATTTTTTGTTCTTACTACAAACTCTCATAACAATATACTAATGCAAACATGTTTCATAGCAGATTAAACTCAAATTTATACCCAATGGGCAATAAATTATTATTTTCAGCTCAGATCAATATTTGGATAAAGTTAACAAACATCTGAATCACAATGCTCAAGATAAATTCAGAAATGACAGTAAGGTACCTGATCCGGCAGTGTAATTGTACTTTCTGCGCTTCATCTTCTGAATCTCTAACTGGGTGTCCATGAACATGTTCATCCTCTGGATCTCCAGATCCTTGGTGAACTTCATCCTCTGCCTCTCCAGCTCCATCACCATCCGCTGCTTGGCGCTCTCCGCCGTCTCATAAATCTCCCCAAATCTCAATATCGCCGTCGCCACCAGACGAGTAATCATCCATTCTATCCGGGTAACGCTTCCTCACTACTACTTCACCCTCGACCCCATCGGCCGAGCTGTCTGAGGGTAAGGACCCCCTGTTGAGGGCGGTGGGCTTGTTGGGGACCGGATTGGGTCCGATGAGGGAGTCTAGCCTGGAGAAGAAGGGCCATTTGGAGGGGAGGGGCTTGGATTTCTGGAGCTTGTACTTCTTCTTGAGCGTGTCGACGCGGTTCTTGCACTGATCGTCGGTCTTTGGGGGCTTGACGCCGCCTTGCCGGGCGTTGACGGTCTCAGCCACTTCGTTCCAGTCCTTCTGCCGGAGAATTCCGCGGTTCAGCTGAGCGTATCGGCCTCCCCAGGCCGAGATCAGCGTCTCGGTGGCTCCTTCGCTCCAGCAATTTTCTCTGCCACGATCCATTGAGATCGAGATTGAGATTGAGATTGGAACTGAAGAGGAAAGAGATGGCCGAGCTCCATTCTGACCGGCGCTGACGTCACCTGCTACCCGTATTTGTATTTGTTTGTCTCTACGCAAATCTACTCCACTGATAAAGAACCGCTTGAGGGTGGGATTTGTTGCAATTGAGTTTGAGCCGAACTTGATTTTAAGATTGAGCCCGTATAATAAATAAGTCAAGCTTAGTCATGACGTTTCAAAACTCAATGGGCTCGTGGGCCAACTTGTTTAATATTTCATTGAATATGTATTTTTAACAATATATTTTAAAAGTTTTAGTTGATATTTAGAATAAATCGGGACGGGCCAAATCGAGCCGATCCCAAATTCACTCGTTTAATATTTAGTGAATTACATTTTTCTTAATGAATATACATATTTAAAATTAAGTGAACCAAACCGAGTTTGAGCTCACGCTTATCTAAAATTTTTGGAGGTGAACACTTTTTTCAGGGGTCGATTTGAGCCTGTCAATCTTTTCGAGCTTGGTCGACCTCCTTTGCACCCCTAACTTCACGAGCACAACACTCTTCATAGACTAATGGTCCCACCCTCCCGTCTTGCTAGGTGTGGGTCCCACACCGTAACCGCTTCCCTCGCCGCTTCAGCCAGATTATATCACGCGCCTTGTAAGTAATCGAGCGGTTGAGATTTTGATTTTTTGACTTGGCAGTTTTGTTTCTTTAGAAAGAGGATGGGCTTTGCTGGTAAGCCCATCGCTCACATGCATGTTAGAAAGAGGCCCAATTCTATAGATTGTGACTTGGTTGGAGCTTTATGGGCCTACATTGATAATGAGCCCCAACTACTTGACTTGGGCCAGTTAACGTTTCTGTTTCTGGTACCTTTTAAATTTAATTAGACTGGATTTAATCTAAATTAATGACAATGAATTGATTATTAGGGAAAGGTTCCGGAACCGGACCAAACCAAACCGAACCGTCATTTCTTAATTTATGAGAACCAAACTCAGAACCACTATGTGAGAAACGGTTCGTTTTCGACTCAATGCTTGATTCAATTTTTCGGTTCTACCTCGTTGAAACTTATTAGTTATCAATCTTGAATTCATGCTGGATTTATGGTGCGAATTAGAAGAAATTGAGTATGATTTATGGACAAAATCATTAAATTCGCAATCATAAAAAATACTGATAAAAACCAAATGTTAAGATTAAATTACCGCAACACAATTGAAATATAAAAGTTGCAAACTAAAAGATATATAACAGGTAACATATTATGTGATTCAGTTTAATTTTGAGTCGGTTAATTGCGGTTTTACGCTGTTAGAACTATAACAAACCGATCTATTACCTATGATTTTTAATTTTTCAATTACGATTCGACTCGAATCTCGGTTCATGACCGATTTCAGATCTAAAGTATCCACCCCTGATTATTAGTACTAGATTATGCGTTTTCAAATTTGTGCATGAGTTGCAATTCAAATGGATCAAGTCTGCTATTAGCTGGTCGAGCCAGGGACCATAAGTGCTCAGCTTAGGATGGGTATTTTAGACCCAAAACCGGTATCAAGCCAAAAATCATGATGAACTGTAACTAAAAAACTTTGATTAATGGTTCGGTTTTGATTTTAAATTTGAGAGGAACATTCAATTTCAGTTTTAGTTCTGGTCTCAAAACTCAGAACCGTCAGTTATTGATATGAACAGAACAAGTTTGTGCTGCCACGTGTCCACCTCTCATAGTCTCATCTACCTACTTATGTTATTTAATTATTATTATTATTTTGTTTAAAAGTTTTGTATTTCGATTAAGTTATAATAGTTGAATTTTAATATTTGATTTCTGTCAAAATATTTCAAAATTAAAACTTTAAACTTTAAAGGTTCTAAGTATTTATACAATAATTGAGAAATTGAATACTCGGTTTCGGTCCGATTCCAAAACCGTGCCCATCCTTAGCTCAGCCTGTATCTATATTTTGAGCGGTCCAAGGTTAGAGTTGGAGCTAGCTAATTGATATACATTTAAAAGCGCATAAAACTTTAAGGATGGTGATATGTACACATGGAAGGACACAACAAGCTTTTGAGCTTTGACATCTCTCCGCTAGTATCTCTCAATACTCTTCAATCAATTTGTCGCCCATGCCTATGCCTATTAAAATATTCCACAAGGCCCCACACTGAATATGTACATCTCCATATATAACTACACAATTAATTCCTTGTCCCCTTTCAAATGCCAACCCTCCAGCTAACCACATTAAATGATTTCTCACCAGTGTTATTACAATACTCATTAGAGAATTTGATGACGCGAAAATGCACGTAATCGTCACATGAACTAATTTAAAAGTTCGGATCATAATTATAAAGACTAATTGAGATCAAATCAATTCAATTATTAACAGTATATTAAAAATGCATAGTTAAAGGATAAATTTATAAACACTATTCAAAAGTAATGGACAAGTGATCAATGTCAAGCAATGTAAAAATTGTAATTAGTAAAGAGAAATCGAACTATGATGCACTCAAATATTATTCTATGTTCGCGAAAATACTAACTCCCCCTTTCGTTATTGGAGCTGACCTAGACTCAAGATGCCTACTATCCCTCTCAAGGTAGAGCACATCTTGAGTCTGTAAGAGGAACGACAATCAAGATATGGGGGTTCCGAAGAGTTGAACTTACTGAATTGCAGTGCGCCAGTCACCCACCGGCTCTCTAGGACTCGACATCGAAACTCTCACAATCACACAGTATAGCCAATATTATGTAATTCAACTATCACCATCAATTCAAATATCACAAACATCATATTCAGTTCATAAATTCATCAAGTTCTAAATATCCGACCTAGCATCCATGATTACGGTAAATTAACCTATAGTCATGGTGTTGCAATCCATAGAATTCAAATACAATACTAAATTCGAAAAGAGAACAAAAATGATAAACCCCAGGCCCTTAAGAGTTGAAGCTCATGCAGTCCGATCTCTCCTGAATATTCGTATTGTTGATGATTTATCGATCCTTGCGCTTTAAATTACCTTCAATGAGTTTGAAGCTCCTATGAGAGCCTCCAAAATCGTGTCTAGCACCTCAAGTCATCGCCCTCTATCCGTTCTCCCGATAGTTGATCGTCAAAATATGTTAAAAATCACGTTTTGAATTAAAATCAAACATGTCGCGACCTCGGCAAAAAGGTGTCTCAACCGTGACATAGGGCTTCTCTCGGGCCACTT
Source organism: Geranium brycei (assembly GCA_036897365.1). NCBI lineage: Eukaryota > Viridiplantae > Streptophyta > Magnoliopsida > Geraniales > Geraniaceae > Geranium > Geranium brycei. The sequence continues at coordinate 20,842 of JAYMTP010000616.1, forward strand.
TATAGACGTTGTCACAATCTTTGGTGGTGTTTTATGTCACGACTGCGACATGGAGGCCGTGACAAGAACCCGAAACGTTAAAATGTGACGTGGCTGGTGTATAATTTTATCTTATTTTAAACTCTATTGACCAAATTATTCATTTTCTGAGTTTCAACGACGAACATGTTCAAATGGATCCTAAATTATCTCGTTTCTTTGGAGCAAGTATTTAACTATTTGTGAAAGCATAAAGACACACAAGATATTAAAATATACAACATCAAGAACCGTAACATCTAAAATTTGAGGAGAAAGTATAATAAAAGTCTTAGATGTAATCCCATCAACAACGTTTATATTAACAACTTCATTTGAAAATTCAAGTTAATAAATAATTTTTTTAGGGGTAATTTCATGTCAATACCCCAACTTTGTCTTATTTTAAATTTAGTGCCTTAAGTTTGAAACTTTTTTTGCCGGCACCCCAAATCTAACATGATTGGTATGCAAAAAAGACCAAAATGCCCCTCGTTGTGTAAATTCCAGAAGTATAATTATTGATAAATGTGAAAATACTATTTTACCCTCACTTAAATGATAAACTAACATCCTGCTCCAAGAGTATAGTAGTTTTTTCAAGTAATAAATTGAACAAAAATATAAAAAGACTTATGAAATGACTAAAATACCCTCAACTATTCATCAAATTTTCAAACAAATGCCATCAATTTTTATTCCTAAAATTTGAATCTCTTAATTATCTCTTCCCTTTTCTCCAAATCTGTTAAATGCCTTCTCTTAATTTTTAACCAACATTCAACCAAGAAATTGCTAGAATCCGTTCAAACCAACATTCAACCAAACCAAAAATTAAGAGATTAAAGAACATTCAACCAAACCAACAATCACAAATCCAGAAACAACATTCAAACCAACCAAATCAAACCAACAATCACAAACTATGTCCAGTTGAGCCTCCTCTCCATCTCCAGCAAATTTAACAAACCAAAAATTGAATACAACCATTACAGATCCAATTCAACAAATCATTAATTTTCATTAATTGAACAAAATTATTACAACTCTAATAACAAACCATAATTATTCACCAAAATCACAATTGATTTGAAGAGAGAGAAAGTCACGGAGGTGTGTTTTCCGGGTTCTGGCGGTCGGCGGTGTTCTGGGGTGGTGCAATGGCGAAGGGAGATTGACAATCCGGCGAGCCTTTATTGCTCACCCTTCTTCTTCCTCTCGCTACCCTCTCTCTCTCTCTCTCTCTCTCTCTCTCGTCGATCTGAGTTTAGGCCATCTCGTTTTTTCTCGTTCGATTTGGACGGTGAGGGACGGCTTGGCGATCTGGAAATCGAGTTCGGGATGGGGCCCACGAGGTTGTTGCCGGGGAGGTGAGATTGGAGCAGGTGGAGAAATCGATGACTGAGATGGAGAAGCCGTTGAGGTTGTCAGGGAGGAGAGAAGGCAGAGGACGGAGGGGAAGTGGTCGGGCCAGATCTAATTATGGTATCGCCGGATCTGGGTCGTTGCTCGCTCTCGCCGGAACTGGTCTCACCGGGGGGGATCTTATGGGAATGGATGACTGCGCAGATGGGTCGCTTCGAATAGGAGAGAAGGGTGTCGAGCTCAGAAGCCATCTGAGAGTGATGGTTGTGGTGGATGTGGAGGGGATCGGAGCCAGGCGGCGGTGGAGGAGGGGAGCTCGGCGACGTGGACGAGAGGAGAGTAGCGGAGAGAGGAGGGGACGGAGGAGGAGAGGTTAGAGAAAGAGGAGCGGTATAATTAGGTTAGAGAAAGAGGGGAGTGTAGTGTAGTGTGTATATTTAGGTTTAAAGAAGAGGGGTAGAATAGGAATTTCACAGGATATTTTTAAAGTTTTAATTCTTTTATTTGTTTACGTGCAAAGTCCATATTACCCTCATTTCATTAGTTAAATTGATTACTCAATTAGGGGTAAAAGGGTAATTTCATAATTATACAAAAAATTATATAAGATTGAAAATTATATACCGAGGGCATTTTGGACTTTTTATAAACTAATTCTGGTATATTTAACTGCTGTTACCTTAAGTGCAACTTAAACAATGTTTGGGTACTGGCAAAAAAAGTTTCAAACTTGGGGTATTGACTTAGAATTACCCCTAAATAGTAATCACTTGGAGCCTGAGTGTGTTGGATAACGATAGCATAACAATATAAGAAGAGAAACTTATCGTCGGAATAAAGATGTGTCGTGATGGAGACCACCGTTTTAAAAGCTGTTTCTGACATAATTTTGGTGTCAATCGTTATTTCCTATAGCTTCCCAATGTTAATACAACCGTCCAAAGATGTATGCACTCGCAGTTCTAGATTTTAAAACTTATAGAACTAAATACTCAAAAACTTTTAGCAAAACGAATCCATTAAGGTAAAGGAAAAGTTAGAACTCAGTCTCTACTTATACTCGTGTATTTATATATAAATAAATAAATAAGAGGAAAAAAATATATAGATCGGAGGGTTATGACCCAAAAATAGGATATTCATGGTTATTACATATTGGAACGAACATAAAGTTTTTGAACTCAATTAATTCCAACAATTCCCCTCAAATGGCTTAAAGACTTTAAGAATGAATTCCTAAGTAAAAGAGAGTTTGGATACCTACGCATCAATGTTTTTCGATTTGAGTTGACACGTAGTGAGGAAAACTTACTTTTTGATAGGTAAATTTCTTCTTCAAATTATCAGACTTCGATTGTACACTCCATGACATATCATATCTTTAAAGTTATTCAAGTTTTGCAATATTTTTCAGACAAACGCTTTTAAGGTCATGCGTACACCTTGGGTTTAATGAGCGCTTCATAAAGACTTGCCCAAATCTTCCATACATAGTGGCGAAATCATTACACTAACGTAGGTACCTCACTAAGTGCATCTCTCATAGTACCTATACTCGAGTTATAAAGGACATTATGTCCAACCTATCTGCAATTGACAAAATTCATCAAGCGTGTCTCTATAGTACCGCCAAAACTGGTTATGTATTGAGATTCATCAAGTGTGTTTCAATAGCACCACCAAAAACTGGTTATGCAATCTCAAACACGAGATCCATCAAGTGTGTCTCAGTAGCACCATGAAAAACTAGTTATGGAATCTCAAACATGCTATTCAACAAGTGCGTCTCAATATCACCACCAAAAACTAGTTATGAAATCTCAATATTTTTTATTAGTTGGCCAAACTCCCAGAATTTGAAAGATAAAAGTCAATGACTAATATCGCACGCTATAAGGATGAGATATGTAGTGCATCAAGAATCATATGGTTTGGTTTGACCACTAATGTGTATCCGCTATATTATCTTGATATAATGGTTTAAGCCGCATCCTACTGGACGTGTCATGGATAACTTTTCTTGATAAACATTATGTAAAAAGGCTGGCAATATTTCTTTCGGATATCACATAATCGAGAGAAATTACTCAATTTTTCAAAATTTGTTTAACCACATTATGACTGACTCAAATATGTCTACTCATAGACGATATTCGTAAAAACATAAATCGATGCTTGTGAGCCACAATTCATAAAAATTGACACAACATATCGTCTTCATACATGCGTATATGCTAACATCTTCCTCGACAATTATACTTTTTGTTCTCTCAGCATTGAAACAATATACTCACATTCCATAACGGAGCTAGCTATATAAGTCTATTTGAAAGACTTCTACAAGATAGCACATCTTCTTATAGTACAAACATCATTGACTAGTTGATGAAGGAAAAGTCGACATAATGGTGTAGGATGATAAGGGTTAACATGAAAGTGGTGTAGTCTTGTGAATGCTCCACTTTAGATACAAACCTAAGAACCAATGTCATCTGTAGGATGATAATGATCAATGATTCCATCAATTAATTATTTTCATATTCACTTAAATGAAATAAAAGCTATATAGCTATAATGGCAAAAGTTGTTGGGGGTAGTAACACGTTTTGGCTGATTTGTGTGGGCTTGTAGTTTGCGCATGAAGAGGTCACTCCCTTCTCACTCGGCACAAATCGTAGTCAGTTTTTATAAATTATTTTTTGTTACTAATTTCTAGACTTCCGGGAATTCTATAAATTGGCCATCACAATTTACATTTGTTTTTTGAATCACATTTTGATACATAATAAGAACTGATTTGCTCTCCTCTCAACTCTCTTCATTTCCAAATATTTTAAGCTTGTCTCGTTGGCTTTTGATCGTCCGATCTAACCATAGTTATATTATTGTTCGTCCGATCGTTTGACTTTTCCGACAAGTTTCTTGATTGTTCAAACTCCTCCCGTTCCTGGGAAACGTCCGTACTTTTTCCACCTCCGACACTTCTAATGGACGTTGTACCACATTTTCTGTGCTGAACCTCGGAAGCTACCGATTCCTAATCACCACCTCGATCCCCCGGAATTATAACTTTCAGGTTAATGGCATCTCGGCCACGACACAGTCAGCTCTCTCTTACTCACATTTGTTACAGTTGCAGATATGTCCATATCAATATGCGGTTCAACAAGCAATTCGATTCAATCAACGATCCTATCTAACCAGTTATCCAGTTCAACCAGCGGCTCAACGCCAACAATTAAGTCCGGTTCAATTCGTCGTTCATTTCGATTCTATTCACAATTGAGCTAGCGTTACAACCTCACTGTCCACAGAATCAGGTTCACTGTTCTGGAAACGAAAATAAGGTATTTATTACTCTTACAAAAGTAGCAACATGCTCAAAGTGAAACCCTACGCCTGTAACACTCCTCCTACTTTTCGTCTTAACTTCAATCTAATATGCCGCTCTCCCACATAGCCCAACATACAAGATCGTCGCCCCTTCTACCTGTCGCCACTTCAATGTCACCCACAACCTAGGTGTCTGCGCCATCTCATTGGAGGTCGACGTCGTTGCCTCGCTTACGACACTAACATTGCCCACGCCGCCAGAACCACCTCCACGGTCATAGATATAAACGACACCGACGTCGCTTACCACACCAACATAACCCACATCGCGAGAACCTACTTCCCAGCCATAGATCTCGACAGTGCAACCACGAATTCTGAAGTCGATATCTACGGCAACGCGCATGGCCTCGGCATCCGCGCTGGAGGTCGATCATGTCATCGTACTTACTGCACCAGCATCAACTTGTTGTTTCGGTTATTGGAAAGTTTGATCTCACTAACGGTCGCTTGTAGGAGCTTATCAATCACGCCTCGTTTTTTCTCCCCACCTCCGACGATGTCGTTCTCTTACCTTCCCCAATATTGTCAAGGTATGAATTAATTTGATTTTCGTGTTTGATTTACTAAAAAAATAAAATTGAAGTCATTGGTTTCTAGACACGTTAGCTTGTGAATAAGGATTTGTTACAATATTTTTGTTACATCTATGTATATAATATTTATTTATTGATTTTTTCAGTGTTGAGCCACTGTACATAATTATTAGTTAGTGACGATGTTGGGTTTAATATCTCACTTGTGTGCTGATGTATGTTTATTGGTTTACTTCTACCTTATCTCTATGTATTTTATTATGGAACTTGACGATTTTAAACTCACATTACTTACCACAGTTGATTATGTAGAGTACTATTGAGGTACTTACAGTTTTCGAAATAAAATAGTGTTAGACATGTGCACAAATGAAACATCTTTTGCTTATGTGTGTTTTGTGGTAAAGTGCATCAAATAATTCTATCTGATTTCACCATTTTGTTACTATGATTTTGTTAAGTTTAGGTCAAATGAACAATACAAAACAAAATTTATGAACAAGTTAAACATGATTTCAAAGTTTCATGGCTCAATGTAGAGCATTTGATATCAAACACTATCCATGAAACATTGCAAACCTATGAAAATCGTGAAACAAATCATGATACAAGTATTTAAAGTTGAACGTAACAATGCTATAGCAAGTGACGAACAATCTATACAAAAATTTCAACCACAAAACCATGAAACTTGATTGATGAAATGAATCCATGGAATGATAAAACCATGAAACTGTATTAATGAAGTCAAACAATATCCATGAAATCACGAAAATAATAGATGATTTATTTTGAATGAGATAATTAAAAGAATGACAATGTAAAAATATTAATTGACATTTTCATTGATGTTAAATAACAAAAAGTAAATATACAAGTTATGAATAATTACACACGTGTATCAATGGATAAGTGAACATAGATTTAAACATTTTATTTTTTCATTTAGTAGTTCAGATTAGTTTTTGTTTGTATACGAAGTTCTGGTTTTTTGTTAAGGGTTGCAATCAAGTAAAAACCAGGTAATAACTTACAAATGTTAGAACATTTCTCAATCATCCGATCTTTTAATCAATGGGTGAGATTTACGTTGACTCATCAATGACACACTAATGTAATTATAAATTAATTGTTAATTTATTTTGGTTATTTGACACTAACATAGGGGTAATTTAGTAGATTTGTACAATCATCTAATTTTCTTATTTATAAATCATTTAATAATTATTTCAATCTTTCATATTTCTTAGTTTCAAGGTTTCATCGGTTCCCTTGAATGTTTCACCGGTTCACTTTAAAGTTTCATCGCTTCATTAGTTCTATTGAACTAGTTTAATTGTTTCATCGTCAAGTTTCATCGTTTTATTGTTCTATTGGACCAGTTCACTTGGAACGGTTTAATTGTTTCATTTGGAATTTGTTTCATCGACTCACTTGAAACAGTTTCATTGTTTCATTGGTTCTATTTAACCAGTTTAATTGTTTTATCGTCAAGTTTCCTAGGTTCATTGTTCTATTGAACCGGCTCACTTGGAACGATTTAATTTTTCATTCTGCAACTGTTTCATCGGCTCACTTAAAACAGTGCAATTGCTTAAAGAACCAGCTAGACCGTGAGTGTGTCCGCCATGACAAAACTCAATTCAAGCAACAATAAAAATCCAAATACACACAAATGACTCATTTCATCTCAACAATCACACAATTTCAACTGTATAAACCATCAATCTGCTATGAAACTACACAATTCAAGCAAAAAAATAATGCAAATGCATAGGAACAACACATTTCAACTCAACAATCACATTTTCAATTGAACAATCCATCATGTACCCACCAAACAAACACCAAAAATTAACCAAACACAAACACACACACAAAACACAAAACACCCCTAATAGATTAAGATAACACAAACCCAATTGCCAGACCAACACCAATTCGTCGAGTTGTCGTGGGGAACCCCGCCGCGATTCTTTCCATCAAGTGGGTTCCCACCAACCCCCGCGATTAAACGACGCTGATGTAACATCTCAGATGGCGAGGCAGAAGGATGTGAAGAGCATCTGGCTCGGCAACTCCTCGTCCGCCTGCACCCTCACCATCGTGAATCGCAATCGTTGAATCATTGTTGAGTCGTCGCTGAATCCCCGCCGCTGCTGCTTAATTAGATCCGTTGATTAAAACTTATCCAATGGATACTAAATTTTCTAACATTTATACTCTAGTAATAGTTTGTACTAGAGTTCATCCCTTAAGTTGAATACACATCTATGAGGCAATAACAGTGTTGTAAATGTTGGCCATGGCGGCGCCGTTAGCATGGCGTGAATGGCGGAGACCACGACGGAGGTGGCGGCGCCCTGCGCGTAATCGCTTAGGCCACTTGAAAATGGTGGCGCCACGACGACAAGAGAAAGAACAGAAGAAGACCTACTGAGAAGAATCTACAAGAGCTTTAGAGAAGAGATTAAGGAGAAGAACAATTTTTTGTGTGTGGACAGCAAGAACAAAGAATGAATAAACTCAAAACACACTTTATCTTGGTTCACTTTCTTTCTTCTTTTATTTAATATCTAAATTGTTGCTGCATGACTGAGTTGTTGGGCCGCGCAGGCCTGCCAGCGCAACCATTTTCAACTGCCCATGCTCCACATTCCACACACTCACACTAATGATCTTGTTTTTAAATAATTTTAATGATTTTTTTGTTTGTTTTTAGTTTAATCTTTTATATTTATAATATAATGTGTGTCTCTTTAAATGACATTATTCAATTTTTTGTTATTAGTTTAATCTTGTATATATTTAGTTTAGTAAATGTTCATTTGTGTATAAAGTCTTATATATTTTTATTTCTAGTTTAATATTGTAGGTTGTATATATTTACTAAATGTTGAATTGTATATATAATCTTGTGTAATTTTTGTTTTTAGTTTAATCGTGTATATATTTACTAAATCTTGAATTTTTTTTAAGCTTAAATCTTGAATTTTTAATAATTGTGTATGAATTTTGGTAATTGAATATGAAGAAGTATATTAAATAAATTATAAGAATGGAAAACCGTCATGGCTTCACTATGGCCTTGACATGGTCTCGAAGGCCCTTGTTCGCCATTATAGCACCGTGCGACATCTACAACACTAGACAATAAGCCCGAGAGTTAATGAAAACTGATTACGGGCCTTACCCAAAACCCATCTATGAGCGTCGATCTTAGGAAACGACAAGCCGTTTCATGTAAAGTCTAATGGGGCTTAAGCCCAATGGTTGAGTAAAATTGATTACAAGCCTAAGTCCACTTACATGTTTGGGTCGACATTGTGAGATCATGACGAAGAGGATCGGAACTTACGTAGTTATCTCCTTACAAGTAGGGCCCACTTATTATTATTATTTCTGCTCCACTTTCGTTTCTAGTGGGACCCAAAAGGGCCTACCTATGAGATTATATTATTATTCTAAATAATCAACGACCCCCATGTTTTATTTTAATTACACAAACACCCTCTACAACAACGAGTTCCAGATTTTTCTACGAGGAAATAATACCCGTCCTCATCCGATCACCGACCGCGCAACCAATCACATCCCAACACCTGGTCATCAAGCATATAACCTCCTATCAAAATCGGCACGTCATGGACTAACCGTAACTCGCACGTAACTTTATCAGACCTCCTTTGACCATGGATTGCTTGGCGATTTCGTCCTTTGCTTTACGCGCAAGGAAAAAAGAAAATGAAGAATGGAGATGGATTAGACCGCCGACTCAGACTCTCTCCAAGTCAAAACAGCCATCGCTTCGTATTTACGACGTCGTATCGCCATCTTCTTCCTCGTGTTGCCGAGTTAGGGTTTTGATTCTCTCTGGCTTCCCCAATTTCGACTCCTTTCTCCATGACTATCGGTCCTATCCCTATCCCTATCCCTATCGTATTGTATCATCTGGTAATTCTTCTAATCTTTGTTTCACACACCAACTTCCTGTTTTTATTGAGCTTTTGAAGCGTTTCTGAGGCCACTGGACGAAAAATTCCGATTTCCTTGTTTTTTTCTTAGGGTTTGGGGTTTTTATATGCTAATTGTCCTATGATTTTTTGGTTTTGTGAGATTAGCATATAGATTGGTCTCGACTGTGGCTGACTTTGGGTTTATTTTGACTGCTTACTGGCGTTTTAGGGGCTGTTTCTGGGGTAATTTTATTTGAAGTTTTTTTTTGGAGAGTTGAGATTATAGATTTGATCTCTTGGTTTTTAACAAGGGTAGGCTATTATTTTTGTTATCATGGTAGTGTTATAGTAATCGAACAAGCAATTTAGTGTTTTTGGTGATATGACAGGAAAGGGTAGCTTTTGAGGGTTATGGTTGTTTATGATTTTATAATTGAATGGTTATAGGAGAAGAGCTATCCCCTGCTGTAGATCAAATAAGGAAAAAGGAAGGGGCTTTTCTTCTGTGAATAGTAGTTGAAGCTATTGAGGTAGACATGTACATGATGAATGCTAACTGCAGTTACGGGTATGTGTCGCTCTTATGCTCTCCATATTTTATTAGTTGCTTGCCCATATTAATGTCAATTTGCATTCCTTTCATGTTCTGGTGTATTGGGTTAATTACTTTTTCCCCATTTGCATGCTAATTTAAAAGCTAAAGTATCAGAGTACTACATCTTGCAGTGTTGTGGGAGTGAAAATAATCAATGCCAAACAATTTCCTAGATAGAATGGTCATATATGAACTTTGAAATCAATTGATCTGAAGCTACTCTGAAATTTTACCGAAATTTAAAGTACGTATTTTTTTAAAACGTATTACTACATATATGTATGTATATATATATATATATATACATACATACATATATACATACATACATACATATATACATATATATACATACATACATATATAGGGGACAAATCAGGTGAGAACCAAACCATTTTGTGAGAACGTGAGAACTGACTTTGGCCATTAAAAATAAGTGAATGTCCAACGGAAATAAGTCAGTGTCCAATGAAAATGGTGATATCCAATGAAAGTGAATGTCCAATGGA
>JAYMTP010000617.1:0-31197 GCA_036897365.1 Geranium brycei
TGTTTTTACGAAAACCCTCCCTTCATTGTATTTTTACAAAAACTCTCCCTCACTCATGTTTAAATTTGCACAATTTGTACAAATCCGTGAAAATTAACGGAAGTGTCACTTGAGTGTTGGACGTTTGAGTTAGCGCGTTTAGGGATGAGCATAGGTATAGAACCGGACCAAACCGGTTAAAAATCGAACCTGACCAGACTCCCCGGTTCTTCATTTTCAGAACCATAACCGAAATCGTTACTTGCGGTTCTCGACTCTCCGGTCCCGGTTTCGGTTTGGTTCGAATTTGGTCTCCAATTCCGTTGCCAAAGTGTCAACTCCTAAGCACGTTTGAATTAACACTTAAGTGACACTGTAATTAATTTTCACGGATTTACATAAACAGTACAAAAATAAACATGAGTAAGTGAGAGTTTTTGCAAAAATGAACATGAATAAGGAAGAGCTTTTGCATAAATACAATAAATGGAGAGTTTGTGCAAAACAATCATAATCATATGGGATCTTTTTCAATTTTCTTTTAAATATATGATATATAAATTAGATATCCAATTTAATTATCTTTAAACTAATATATAATAAGTTTAAATTACTTTTCTTGAAAGTGATAATATAGATTTCTTTGGACAAAAAAATAATAATTTATGAACAATTTGAATGAATTTTGGATCATGTGTAGGGTGAGTGACTAAACCTGTCACCTACTCTCTGTGTATATATTTGTACGATATTGTCTATATATGTGTTTATATCCAAAATCACGATCTTCTTCTAGCTGGCCATTGACCCCTCACCAATACCTTGTAGGCCAAGCAATTTAACTTCACGTGTGTGTAACCCACCTGATTTTTTCACGAATTTAAAGTATGATCAAATTTTAATGATTAAGTGTTAGTTGTTTAGACAATAGTTATATAAGTCTTAGTCTCATTTCTCGTCACGTTTGTACTCACTTACAAATGTAATTTTGTTACAGGAGATCGAAGTTCTGTGTATGGACTAGAGTTATCATAGACACACGTGTTCATAAACACGGCATAAATTAACCTTTCATAATATCTAATTAAATTTAATAACTAAGTGTCAATCTTATTTGTTGAGTGTGACTCCTTTTTTCTGCTGGGCAAAAGTGAAATGCATTAGTCAAGAATGGGCAAACCAAACCTAAAGTGGGAGAGGGGAGACAAAATTACATCTATACATGATATTGGGATGATTGAAAATTTTAGAAAATTGAGATCAAGGGGATAAAAAGAAAGAAGAACTAGAGTGTTGAGTTGAATTCCTCCGATTGCAGCTTTATTTTGTGAATGACCAGTTCATCTTGAAAGGTTAGTTGTTGAAGACCTCATCATTTCTCGCAAGCTAAATATTCCAAATCGATCTCCTTATATATCATACAAAATTGAATCATATATATATATGATACGACTCAACAACTGAAAAAAATCAACATTATTAAGTGTTTGTGGGTCACGAACTAAACTGAACCGCCCAAAACTAACCCGAGCCGAGATAAGTGAATTATCAAAATCTGGAACATAGGCCCTAACTGTTTGACGTGTTTCAGGTCGTTTTAGTTGACCAAATCAACAGATCATTTTGGTCGGTTTGACGATTTTGCTAAAGAAGACGAGATGAAGACGATTGAACAGTTGAAGACGACCAGACCAGAGATTAAGACAAGACGCGAGACAATTGAACACTTGAAGATGAAGATAAATCGCCTAACTAAGATTTTGAAACGCCTACTGTCGACAACACATCAAAGAAGTTACGTGATTGAATACTTGAAGACGAAGACAAATCACCCCTTTCAACCGCAAAATCGATACGTACGCAGTCGAACTGAACGATTTAATGACCGAGTGGACCGATCTGGTCGTATCAGAAGGCCAACTCACCTAAAAGCTCGAACTGACAGTCAGAAGCTCGGACTGTTATTTAAGCTGGTAAATGAATTCACACGTTCCAAATGTAGTATACATTCTAACGGATCCAGTTCGATTCGATTCCAATCTGAACATCCCTAAACATTGTTACACGAACATGACTTTTTTCTTCACATGCACGATTCCTTTATAATTACGTTCACGTAAATTATTAATTCCCTTCCCCCGTACTACCACAAATAGAGTTCATTTCTCTTTCAAGCTCTTAAAGAGCCTCTGCTTCAACATTTTGTAATTATGTTGAAATAAATGGAATTTACTTAATAAGAAGAAGTCTCTTTAACGTATTATGCAGCGGGATCACGAGATTTCTCCATTCGTATGAGGTGGAGGTCGTGGCTCTACATGATGCTAAATGGGTCGAGCTGAAAACCTTGGAGGAATATTTAGCGAAGGTGTTGCGTACTATCCACTAGTAGCTGAGATTATAGTGAGGGGTGTGTCTCACCATCTGTAACTTCAGCTATCCGGCTTGATGCCGGGTTAGTTTTTATTTAATTAATAAAATTCGCTTTCCCTTCAAAATAAAAGTATGTGGTTCGGGTCGACCCGGTGACCCGAATGAGGAGCGACGTGAGGTGAGGTGGTCCAAGGAGGGTGGTCTGCATGGGAAGTGAGTGGTGATTGTGTCGGTGGCAGAGTCGGCCAACTCCGACACCATAAATAAAATTACGAGACTGCCATTCTGGCTCTGCACTGCACTGCACTGCACCGCCTCCATTATTTATTATAGCACAGCGTCACCAACAACAACTGCTTCGTCTTTTGTTTTTATCTTTATTTCTGGCAGTAACTCTCAGAAACTCCAAGGCGTGCCTGCTTACGACACCTTCCTCGTCATCAAACTCATAATAATACCTCACCTTAAATACATATATATTTACATCTGCACTTGAGATAAAGCATCAACTTAATTATCAACATTACCATATTTTATTTTTGGAAAATTTCGACTCTTTTCTTTTCAAAAATTACAACAAATTCTATCCACCTAAAATATATATTTACACTTCAATGAGCACACTACAAATGATGTGATACTTAAATACTGAAATATTTCTTTAAAGATTTTTTTGTTAATTATTACTTATTAAGTAAGTTTGAATTAAAAAATATATAACTTGATTTTCTTACTATATATATTAATGAACTAATGATGAGGGTTATCTAAAATATTCGAATTGATTAACCCGAAATTTGATTAAACACAAAATAGAAGTTCTTGATTAATTTTTAATTATATACAACTTGTTCGGTTAATTTTTAATTAGTTTTCGATTAATTTTTTAATATGATTTATGTTTATGTTAGTCTCTAAAATTTGCTTCTCGTTTGACGAGCGTTTAACGATTTTTAAGATTATTCTTTGAAAATGATATAATCAATTTGTCAGTATCGGTTCTAGTACGTTAATATTTAGTAATAAATAGATCATAAAACATGTTCAGAAGAAATGTATAAGTAAATACTTACCAAACAGAAAATCAACTAATTAAAATTAAATTAAGAGCTTTTGAAACTTGAAATATTCTGGTTCGAAACAAACCATAAACAAGTGTACTTATAATAGCTGATTTGATTCAACGCCCCTGCACAATTGACAAGTCAAAAGATTTTTTATTAACATTTTTATAAGGACTCACGTAATTTCAATTAGAGATAATGACACTTTTTTACACTAGACTAGGGCAAAATGATAGTCTCATTCAGTTTTTCAATCTTTATAAGTACTTTGACAATTTTTTGTGACCATTTACCTCTAAAATGCCTAAAATACTTTTGGTTGAACCATTTCAATTTCAGTAGTCTCTGGTTCAAATCAAAATTCAGAATTAAATTCGTTCAAATCTCTTATTTTTGATCCAATTGTATAGTGGTCGGACTAATTTAGACCGTCAATTATTTTCAATTGGACAAAATTCAATTCTGATTTATTAAACCAGATGTGTTTTAGTCATTTTACTGTAGATTGTTACATAAAAATTATATCAAATACTAAAAAAATTAATTGAAACATGAGACTGTCATTTTGCGATAATGTCATTATTTCTTTTAATTATTTTATTCCAATTTAAATGTCAAGAAATGATATTAACATGTGAGAGGAGTAAATAATGACTGCATTGTTGTTTCCAAGTACTGGTTTGAAATGTAGTGGGACAAAATAAAAAGATAAGGTATGGTCAAATTCAAATGTGTGGGGCTGACTATACAGAGAATGTCTGTTACTTTTGTTTCTGTAATTTCCAACATTTATTCCTTGGGTTTGCCTAACAATATTAAAAATTACTAATTACCAACAAAGAGCCAATTTGTTCACACTTCAGAGCAAAACCCGCAGTTCGATATTTATTGAGGTTTGTGTCGACATAGTTTCGAACATACTTCATTTTCAAATATTCATATTTATTTATAGAACCAATGTGGCAAAATGTTGGAAACCCTCAAATTCAACAAATTGGTGAGAACTGAGAACTCAATATTCACATTCTTTTTTAATATAAGAAACAGACCATTAAATATTGATTTAACCTAACCAATGCAAAATATTAAGCTAAATAGTGTTTTATATTTAGGGATGATAAATAATGGGGTATATTGGATCGGATTCGTCAATCCCGTCTTCGTCCCCATTAAAAACAAGAGGGAATTTTCTTTTTTGACAAGAGACGTAATTCCCGTCAGTTACAAAAAAAAATTATTTTTCATTTCAAACTTAAAATAATGTTAAAACAAATTTATTTTTGTTATAAAAACCATTAATTTAACTGAAAAAATCTTTAAAATATTATTATTTTATTAAATATGTATTATATAATATTATTTTAATAAAAAAATTCAATATATTAATTTTTATTAAATATAAATTTTAATTGAAATGGATATTTTTAACATATCCAGTCAGAGCAGTGTGAGGATACCTTCTCCATACTTACCATGTACTCGTCCAGACTTGAGAATTCTTCTTCTCGATTTTTAGTTTAATTCAGAGATCTCGTCGAGAACTGAAAATATTGTCATCCCTATATATATTTAAAATAATTATCAATTCAAAACGTATCGATAAAATCTGAATTACCACACGATAGTTTTAAATTAGAGAGTTGTGGCATCTCATTTTCATCATTAAAATTGAGATGTTACGTGTACAGTCCTATTGTAGCTCTATATATGATACTATAACCTATCTTATCCAACATAATTAAAATGGTCCCATACTACACATTAAATACGCTCAATGAGGTCCCAAAGTACTATATGCATCATTTCCAATATAAATTAAATACACAAATATGATTAATTGTCTTTATTCTTTCTTTTAAGAAAGATAATGAATATAATATAAATGTTTACCTAAACACCAAATTTTCAAAATTCATAAATTTAAGGGATAATGGCATTTTGTTACACTTAACTATGACGAAATGACAGTCTCATACCTTAATTAATTTTTCTCTTTTTATTACCTTGACAATTTTTTTGTGACAACCTACGCTTAAATGATTAAAATACCCTTAGTTTAAGAAACAAGAATTGGATCTGGTCAAATTAAAAACAGTTAACGGTCCAAACCAGTCCGACCACCATCCAATTAGATCGAAGATGAGAGATTTAAACCAATTTAATTATGAGTTTTTATTTGAACCGGTTCAATTGACTTGGTTAAACTAGAGACTGCTCAAATTCAATTGATTCAACTAGGGGTAGTTTAGGTATTTTAAGAATTGTAGAGGTGAGTTGTCACAAAAAAATTGTTAAGATACTAAAAATGAGAGAAAATTAGTTAGGATATGGATCTGTCATTTCACCATAGTTAAATGTAACGAATTGTCATTATCCTTAAAATTTAACTTGGAATTATCAACAACAAAAAAATCTAAGAGTATGTGTATAATATTCATTTTGATTTTTTCATTTGAAATTTACACATTGTTCATGTAAATTGCATATAAAACAAAATGTAACATAACATATACTTAACTTAAACACTTGAAAATAAACTTCCTCAAAATTTAAAATATTTATTAAACAATTATAATATTCTTGCTCTATCTACCCCTTGACACTGATGCAAATATGGGCATGACATGTATGGAGGCTTCACAAAGTGGTGGTAGTCAATAAATGGATTGGAATTGGGATGTGACAGTGACCAAAAAAATGATAAGCAACAATAAATTAAAGAGAATTGAAATCCAAAACAATGTGATAGATTTATACAATGGATTTGGAGGGTGACACATCACATATTATGTACCATACATATATTTTGCATCTAACCAATACAATATAATTTTTAGTTTATGATATTAAAATCTCATTGCTATGTACATATGAAAGACATGTGATGTAATGTAATTACATATAGTGATGGAACAATACCATCATTAATTTCAATATGGAATTGATTGTCTCCACCATCACCACACCTTACTTATTAGTGGCATTTGGATATTTTTATAGTCAACTCCTTGCTCAATTCACATACACTATTAGAGGTGTGTGTGAGGCATCAAGAGACATGTTTGTGACTTGTAATTGCATTTGCAAATGGAAGATGTGCTTGGATTAGACCCATATATTGCTAATTTTATGATAATAACGAGATACTTATTTTTAAACGTTATGTGATTCTATAACATGACGGGTATGAAAATACACCTAATAATCTATTACTTTCGAGTAAATTCAGTTTACAATTTTATACAAGCTTCCAATTGACATTCATAAATTTAGAAGTTGAAAGTATGTACTACAAAATTGTTGCAGCTTACGTGAATTTAGAAGTAAATAACAAAAATATCATTATATATAGAGGTAAAATCATATGTGAATTTGGTAGAGAATACGAACTGTTCGAATCAGTAGAAAAAGAGTGTGAACTGGTGTAAACACCACAATACATCTGGTAGAAAGTGGGTGTGAACTAGTATAAATAGATGAATCCGTGCAGAAAAACAGAAATAACCGTGATGTAAATTCGCCGTCACGGGTAGCGCGCTGGTTTAATTATCGGCATATAAACGACTTTATACAGTTCCGATGGTTCGTATTTATACACAGTTAGCCAGTTCGCACTAAAATATATTTCTATATACATATATCCTTGACTTACATTTATGTTACAAGTTAATATTTTTTGTAGTATCTTTTAATCTTAAAATGTAAATATAATAATATTTTCCTTATCTTCCGACTACTTTAACCAAGGTTGCAATATTTTAAAATACATAATTATAACATATTAGACATTAAAACTTAAACAGTAAATTACTAGATTTGCACAATATATAATAAGATTATAAATCGTAATTATCCTCACTACTTATTATTATCATGACATGTTTGTTTGAACTTTGAAGTAGTAATGTAGTATATTCAAGTTCCAACGTACACAGACGGTGACGGACACAAACTATTGAACTTGTACAAAGATTCCTTAATTACTGCTCACTACCCACATTAGGGGCAAATTGGTAAATATGCATAGCTAAATAAGGAAATCGAAAGATATTGCAAAACGGGAAAGTGATTTAGAGCAGAGACCATCTATCAAAAGTAAAGCTTTTTTTTGGGAACCCCAAAAAAAAAAAATCATAAACTAGAGAGAGAGGGTCATTTAAATAATTTAACATCTTTATTTATCATAAGTTAATAACCAATTAATAATAACCAAATGGGTATTGTGATTGTCTATTGTGTTGTTCGCCGCCGGCAGGGAATCGCCGGTTATTGCCGGAAAAAGTGGGATTTAGGAAGATTTGATTTTTAACGTTGGATTTGACAGATTCAGATTTTTGCACTAATTGTTTCGCTTTTAGCAGACTTCGGATTTGGCAATATTTGAGTAGGCGCACGGACAGCTCTGAATCTGGGCCGTCTGATGTAATGAGGACCTTGATTTAAGGCTTTTTTGATGTGATTATGACTGATTGATTTGAGTCACTGAGCGTGGGGCTCAGTGGACTCGCAGCTGGAGAGATTTTTAATCATATCTTGTACGGCCCAGGCCCAGGCCCAATATGTTATAAGGCCCAGCTGAGGGTACCTTTGGGTTAATAACAAAGCTGGCCCAAGACTATTATAATTGATTAGGGGTGTTCATGTTCGGTTATCCGATCTGTTAGTGTATGGGTCGAGTCGGACATAGGGATGGCATTGGGGTGAGTTCGGGTAGATTTGGTGATCCGTTCCCTTTCTTTCTAACGGACACGGGGATTCTTAAATTTTAACTTGGGCAGGAATTTCTCGTTCCCCGCTCTCAATCCAAAATAATGTTTAAAAAAATATTATTTTGGATAAATTTGAATTAAAAATTTTTTATTTTAATAAAATTCGAACGGGTGGGGCGTCGGCTCTCCGTCAGGGACTGGGAGTAGGGCTATCCATAGTCCGACCAAGCTGATTTATAATATTAAGAAACTAAATTCGGGACCTATAGAAGAATTCAGATTGGTTATAACTGACACAATAAAGACATCATAATTTGATGGACCTTCATTTATAACCCTGTTTATGGACTCAATTAGCCATTTGGACTTAGATGTTTTTTCGCCCCAATCCAATTTTCGGGTGGGATTCAATTTTTTGGTCTAAATTGAATTGCATGAGATCAAATTCATTCCAATTTTCACAAAATCCTAATCTATGAATTTATATTTATATGCATAAATTCAAATCGAAGGTTATATTTTATACCTGAATCATAATTTATTCATGATTTTGGAGAGGGAGAGAGTCGGTTACTTATAGAGGAAGGAAGATTATTTTTTACCGTTGGGCGATTTCAAAATGAGTCGGTATTGGATTTCTGAACATTGGCCGACGTAGCATTCCCTTAACTTTCCAATTTCTCTTTTTACCGTTACGAATTTTGAATTTTGAACTTAACTCATAACTGCACATAAAGGCTAAACCAGACAACAATACACATGAAACTGAAGCTACGGCTATATATAAGAATATATATGATCACATATATTTATGAATAAGAGTGTCATGCCAAAAATTTCCAGAAGCTATTGAATCCAGTTTCAGCGAAGCATGACCAGAGACACCATTGCCAAGATCAGCAAGAAGAAACTGCCACGTCGAGTTGGCCTAGCTGCAACGGTTAAAAAACCCCGCGAAAACATTGAGTCATAAACAACCAACATGGAACACGCGACGAAACATGAACGCAAACGAACCAAAACAAGATTACTCATCGAGTTTGAAGTAACCAGACAAGAACTCACCTTCGCTCGCGCCATTTTCAGCCAACGAAGGAGGCGCCACAGAAGCAGATGTATTCGATGTTGTGATTCCGAGGGTTGAGCAGTCCATTCCAATCGCACCTTAAATCCCAAATACCCAAAATCAATATAAGCATATACACAAATACTGTAAATAAATCCCTAATTCATAATTTTTCAACAAATATACACATTTTGCACAAAAATGGTAAGTTCACAACTACCAATGTCCTTACATTCTTTGAAGCAAGGGAAGGAAGTGATATTGAGGAGATTGGAATAGCCTTGCGAGCATTCACAGTTGTATGTGAATTGAGACGTCTTGTTGCAGGAACCGCCCCCACATACGCTCCAGTGGCAAGCTGCAAAACAATGTCATGATACAGAAAAACTCAAGAAATCAATTTTTAGATCCATGGATGAGGGATCATAACATGATAGAGATTGGCTATTACGGTCAAAGAACGAATGGTTCGATGGGCCCTTTGGTGGAGCGGGAGCGGAGGCTTCCGAGCAAGAATAGTCCATGGTGCCTGAGACAAACAACAAAACACGAGGATTCTATAAGAACCGATGCATAATCATTTACCAACCAATAGATGAACAAAACAAGAAAAAAAAATACATCCTTACACATTGAATAAGATTTTGGTGTTATGTCATGCATAAACTGAGAATTTGTGTGTGTAGCCATAAAATTATGGTAGGAGACTAGTCCACCAATCTTTACTGAACAATGATCTTTTTGCCACTGATACATCACCACAGAGTGCTCTAATAAACGCTAGGCTTTAGTTGGGCAGAGAAGGCCTTCAGGGGATTAATCGGTAAAAAGTCGGGGATTAATTGGAAACTAACTAATTGGATTAAAGGATTAATCGGAGACTAAACAGAAAGTAATCGGACAAGTAGAGATTTTTAGAACATGTCCAGAAGAAATTGAAGAATAGCACACAACTAAATAGAAGTTCTATAACCACTAAAAAGGGCATCAAGGATTATAATATAAGTAAATTTAACAGAAGCTCTATAACCACCAAAAGTGCCAAATCAACAGTGAGCAATGATCATGATATAAATTCTTGAATCACTCTCAAGAACACACTAGAATTGAAAAAAAGGACTGTTTGGGTAATACTGAAAAAACAAGCAATCACTTCACAAAATTACATGTAGGGAAATAGAATAGTGAGAGAGAGCTCACAATTAGGGATTATGCAAGGGAGGAACTTGAGATGATCACCAAGAACAGAACCAGCTTGCTTCCACCCAGAATCACATACACACTCAAAAAGGTAAGTGCTATTGCTTGAAGGCTTGCAAGTCCCTTTTCCACATTCCACTTCCTTGCACACCTCATCTAACCTCACAAAACCAACAACAAGCCTAATCATTTATCACCATATACATGTAACTATCCACCAAACCCAAATCAACAAAGACAAATTCAGACCCAGTTCAAAACCCCATAATCAGAATAAGCAAAACCCAAACCAACAAGGACCAATCCAGACACAGTTGATGATAAAATTCATAAAAGGGCATAAAATCAAAAACCCATCACAGAAAATTGATACTCACACAAACCCAACTGAGAAAATGAACAAAAACTCAGCCTTTACCAATCAAAATCCCTAAAATTTGAAGAAAAAAAATGACATTTACAGAAACCCAATTTGGACCATACCCACAACTTCAGACCCAGCTGGTAAAATATCCACAACTTCAAAAACCCAAATCAACAAGGACCAATTCATACCCAGTTGATAAAACTCATAAATGGCAGGAAAGGGCATAAAATCTCAAACCCATTGCAGAAAAATGAGATTCACAGAAACCCAATTGAGAAAATGAACAAAAACTCAACCTTTTTACCAATCAAAATCCCTAAAAATTGAAAAGAAAAAAACTGAAATTTACAGAAACCCAATTGGGACCATACCGAATATGGGAGAGAGAAGAGGAGATAGCAAGTCCTTCAAGGGATCGCTAGCCTGACCCTGAAGCCCAAAACCAACAAGGATCGCAAGAACAACAATGGTAGAGACTGAAAAAGCCATTTCCAGTACGAGAGAGTGAATCGAGAAGAAGGGTTTCTCAGTGATGGGTTTAAGAGAGACTTTATAGCATAAAGTTTGAAAATTTGTGATCTTTCCCCATACTGGAAGCTTTTGTTAATGCAATGGGCTGTGTTGTTGGAGGTTGAATCTTGAAAAAAATTGTTTCTACTGTGAAACGATTATCATAAATGCTTTTTAGACTTTTAATAACACAGTGGTCATCACCGTGTTGGCTCCTCCATCTGTCAGTTAATACTGATTGTCATCGGATTGGGCTGTACCGATCCATTACGCTTCTTTTATTGTCAACGAGAGTTATTTATGGAGATTAATGGCATATTAAATTTGTTAGTTGAGATTACAAAATTAAAATATCTATGCTAAAATTAGATTTATTTAATAAATGGATTTCAACTCAAATTTTGTTTTTTTATAGAAAAAAAACATATGTTTGTTAAATAATTTATTTAGTTATAATATTACAAAATTTTATAGATTTTATTAAATATGTGTAACATAAATTGATTTACTTTTTAAATAAAGCATGGTCTTAACTATTAAGTCTCATTTGAGCTAATGAACGTAATTCGAGATAAACCCAAATATTTAAAAGTTAGTATAATTACACATTGACGTCTCTAATTTCACGCATTTTTCACTTAATTATTCCAAATTTTAAATTTTATTTACAGTCAATAGTTATGGTAATTTATCCATTAAGTTGAGATGTGGTAATTTTTTTAATTATGTGAATTATAGTTTAGTAAGTGAAAAATAAAATTTTAAAAGTTATGGACAATAATGTGAAAATAGTGTGTAGTTGAAAATAATAATTATAGTAATCCCTCTAAAGTTTGATTCAGCTAGATTAACAGTTAGCAGATTTTATTTTTTATCAGCACACAGTTAAAAGAGTTTTTTTTTAAAATTAAAGCTCATATCACTGTTTCTTCAGTTACATGGTCTCTACCAGCCTCTGCTTAAAACCTGGCTGGGAATTGCCACAAGTCATGGCTTGGATCAATTGTATGAATTTCTCAATACAATATTCTTAATACAAAACATAAGGTAAATTGGCAAATTAAAAATGGAACATCAGCAAACAGCAATACACAGAAACA
Organism: Geranium brycei; assembly: GCA_036897365.1. Lineage (NCBI taxonomy): Eukaryota > Viridiplantae > Streptophyta > Magnoliopsida > Geraniales > Geraniaceae > Geranium > Geranium brycei. The sequence goes on from JAYMTP010000617.1 coordinate 12,369, forward strand.
CATATTATTAGAGTTTTCAATTGTTCCATGGTTCTACACTAACTCTTTTGCTGCCTTTACACTATCAGTTTCCATAATGCTCATTTCTGTATCAATGCCTGGGGAAGAAATTTTCTCAGCTCGCGATCGGGTACTATGGTTAAGGAAAAACAGCTGTACAAAAACGTGGAAGAAGAGCGGGTTGCGGAAGCGTGCAATATGCAGAATGATGTCTTCTCTGTGAGGCTAAGGTTTTTGGTGTCTCTGAATAAAAATTTAAAGTGGAAAAGATGAGAGTTGAAAAACGAGACTATGGAAATTAGATGAGAGCCTGGACGCCCATTTTTTGCATGTCCCTTATCCTCCATATAGGGTTAATAGCATCTTCACCAAGTTCTTCAGGATCCACTTGTTGCATGGCCCAAACATAGTATACAGAATGAATTGTGTCCTAGCAAAGTGTTTACAGACAAAAGTTAGCATAATAGTCTCTTCCTTACTTGTAATGCTATCCATGAGGTGAGCAAAAAGTCACATTAAGAGTTTAAACTTTAGAAAAATGTGCTATTGTCAAGCAAACGTAAATGGTAGTAGAAGATTCGAGTAAACTACAGTTTGATATTATATGTTGGGTTGCCTAACATAGCATATGAGCTTTTGCATCAATCTTTACAACTCGTGAATACGTTATTGACAAATATATCTACCATCAATCTTTGATTAGAATTTTGAAGATGAGATTTCATATTATGTAGGTTTAATAAAATCCTAAAGAGAAGTTATTGCCCTCCACAAGAACTCAAACAAATTGAACAAGTAGTTTAGATTAATGAAAATCAGGTGGATATTAATATGCACGTGAAAGCAACATAGCGCAATGAATAAAGGTTTAGAATTTACCTTTCCTCCTTCTGTTATTGCACCATTCTTATCACGTACGCAGTGGACTTGCTGTGTCTGGAACTGTAGTATTGGCAAACCAGAGGGTGAATGTCCCCATTTGAAGATGTCTACAAAAGTCAATCGAGTGGCATGCAACGAAACGAGAGAAAAAGAAATTCATACCGATACAATGATTATAGGCGATGTTCCCATCATTCTTGTCTCTTTTACATCCACTTCAGATATATGTAAGATCTGCATGAAGCAAATCCCCGAGTTAGAATTTTATCACCCACAAAAAAAATTTGCACCAAGTTGTCTGAATTCAGAATTCAATACCAATCACAATGAACAAAGAAGGGGACTCATAAACATTATCAAATGCAAATTACAAAGGTAAAGGGCACAATCATATGATTAAGAATTCTAGAAATATCATCTTTCATCCCAGTTGTTAACTTTCGAGTGTTCAGTTTCAATAAAAGCATGTTTTAATTATGCATAACAGAACCTACCTTGTTATCGAAAAAGATGCCATGGCTTCGAAAAGCTGCCTGCTCAGCTTTGTGTCGCTGAATCACTTCTGGGCTACAATACTTCTCCAATGTTTTATAGTCTCCCTGCATATTGTAGAACAACTTGTTATTTGAAGGAAACAAGAAATATCAGTGGCAGTTAATCTAGCCTTAACTTAAAATAATAGGTTAAAATTGGCACAACGCTCACCTTCATCCAAGCATTTAGGACTGGTCTGACCACTTCTTCAACTTCTGCTACAAATTCGGGTAAAGAGAAGGACCTGATCCACATAAATATATCACGGCATTAAGTAAGATAACATTGACCATTCAGATATCAAAGCGAGTAAAGAAATAATGATCTTACGGGTCTCGTTGTCGTATTTCTTTCGATGTCGCTGCAGCATCTGTTTCTACAAATATTCTTTCATTCAGGCTGCAAGGGTAGTGAAATTAGATTCAACATTGCATGAACAACTTTTCCACCACAGTTATCGAGGAAAAAAAAGAACAGTTTAAATATGTTAATCGCGTACTCTTGAATTTTATGAACAATGGGGCTATCACTAGTCTCCCATCTTTCCAGCATGTCTTCTGCAATCTGTAATTTTCAGTCCGGAGAAGTAAAGCACTCATCAATAAGGAAATGAATATCTAAAAAGAAGATTGTCACTAACAAATACAATAGGAACACTATTGTCATTTGCTTTGGATATAAAATGTCATGACACACAAGAATAGAGATATACCTCTTGACTTTTCACGACAACAGGATCACTGACCCCTTTAACACGCTTGTAAATAGGATGACTTCGAATCTAGGTAAGCCAAAGTTAAAAAAACACATCCAAAGTAAGAGACAATCAATGTAACAGACAAAAATACATAACGAATTCGATGAACATAAGGGCAACGACGACTGGTTCACCTTTTCTTTGATATCATCCAACTTCTTGCTCCACGGAGACTGATTTCTCGCTACAACAGCAATGTCAGTTCTGGTGCTTCTCTCGCCCATCGAAGGGTAATAACTATACTCCAAGTGCCTTTTCTTACTCGGCTTCCCATTCAACTCATCCTTAACGATCTCATACCCCTTTTTAGCAAAATCCTTCACCTTCACTTCCTTCAACTTCTGGAAAGCCATCGAAACCTTAGGAGATGCATACGAAACAGTCGCCTTCACCATGTCAAGCAATGTTGCCGCAGCGGAACCATTAGAGCCTGATTGATGACACATCTCTTCACCAGATGTGGCCTTTTGTTGGTCATAGGATCCAGATGAACCTTTTTTACCAAACCCAGAAGCTCCTTTAACCTAAACCCACATAAACAGATAATGGGCACTTTCTTATACACCCATTAACTCAAAATATGCAGCAGAAGAACAAAAATAACACACATTAACCATGGGTCACAGCTTTACCTCCTCTTTGGTTGCTGAAAATTGCTCCTTCACACATGAAAACTGAAAACCCTCAAATTAGAATAGCACCATCAAGAGCAATTTCGTTGAAACAATAACGATTAGACCCAGAAATTACCGGAGAAGCTTCGGTGGTGATGTTGGCTCTGGGGAGAGATCTGAGTCTCTGGGCAAGAGGAGAGGACGATTCCCAGAGCGACCGGTTCGATTTCAAGGTCGAGCTCCACAGGATTCGGTTGTTGGCGGCGACGAGCCTCATCCTGAGTAGTCTTGTCGCGGTGGCCATTGCTAAAGCACGGCGGAGCTACGGCGGTTGGGGATGGAGCTACGGCGGAGCTGTGGGGTTTGGGGTTTTAGGGAGAGAGATGGTATGAGAAACGACTTGTCGTTTTAATCCTCCAGCCTTGCCTTGTCGTGCAGGCTAAGATAAGAATTTTTTGCGAATTTATGGATGTTTATTATGTATATATTTATAATTATTTCCTATACTATTTGGTGGTAGTCAACTCTAACTCGACTTAACTATTCTTATCGCGATTAATACGTGTCATTAATAATTATGATATATGTCGTTTGACACAAATACGTGTAATATTATGTTTATAAAATGTAAAAATTATGTCATCTTTTATTTAAAGGGACAAATATCAGAAGTGACGTTTCGATTTTATCAATTGATGATGTAGTTCGCGAGATCGTCGTCTCGTTTCCCAAAGCTGATTCATTGCTTGGTGAAATTGGCGTCTCGTCTTTCTCGCGTTAAGATTAAACTGTGAAGTTGATGATCTCTCGAAATGGACTTCAGATTCTGTGATGGTTCCGGGCCTCTCCATTGTTGGGTCTTTGTTTCATTATGGGCGTGAGTTTACTTCTCAAACAACATATCATACCACCAACATGTTGAGTCCTCAAGACATGGACCTTGACGCCCCATTGTCGTCTTTTATTTTTTCATCATGATTCATGAGATCTTTTCGTCCTCGTATTTGTATTGTCTTAGAGTTGTTTTCCAGTTTCGCTCATACTTGTGAGGGGAGAAAGTTAAAATATAAGACTATATATGAAGCATCTCCTCCTTCTTAGCTCATCTATCCCATCACTAATGAATTGTGGATAAGTGAAAACTTAGTCGATCATTTACGTATATTTTATATAAATACAGACAATAGAGTCGTTAATTATGTTATTGGTGCATATAGTACATTAACACACAACATTTATAGATATTATTTTTCTTAATATCACACCATCATCATAACTATTCTTTCTTCTTTCTCGGTCATACCACTGTTATGAGGCTCGAATCCTAACCTTGAGTCGGAGAAATAGCAAGTCGGACAACTAAAGCAAATGCAAGTATTAGATATTGTCAGACAAAAATGAAGAAAAATATATTCAAAATTTTGTAGTCCCAAAATAGCCGCTAAATATTCATTAGAGGAAAATAGGAAAAAAATAATAATACGAGCAATATTTTATCATGGTAATTTTAATTGGAACCTCGTATCATTGTCGAAAATCGATTGAAATTGTTTTTGGTTCTCGTACTTGGTCGGAACACGACAACTTGTGACCGCTCAGACGCTGTCCTTAAAATTGTTCCACGTCATCAAGTGACAGCTAAGCAATCTACAGTTTTAGGCGCCAACACATGACCCAAAGGCCCAAAGGCAGCTATATTCAGATAATTGGGCTTTTTCCATAATGGGTCTAACCCATTTTTAAAAATTATATAGGCCTTTTCCAGATTAGGCCCAAACTCGTATACATAATTAATGGTAATTGACATGACGATAGGGTTGTTTATAGTTTTGGAACCGGACCGAACTGGATTAAATTAGACCAAACCGGTTCTAACAGTCTTGAGACTGAAGAATCATATATAGATTAAAAGGTACCTGACGAATCCTATATAACCACCCATAATTACTGGTAGTTGTCGAATCTAATTGGACCACACTGGTTGGCTTTTGGTTTCCATTTGGGCCTGATTGATAGGCCAAACCAGACGTAAGTAAGTTATTTTTGGATTAATCGCGGAATTTCATCTAATCGATTCAAAATTGAAAATTATACAATCCAATCAAAATTTTAAGTTTTTAAATAATAACAAAAACCAAACGTTTTAAATAACTCTCAATTCGGTTCTTTCTAGCTTAATCACAATTTTGGTTTGTAAAATTCAAATATGAACCACACCAAACAATTATTCATAGTTATTGACTTTTCAAATATGGTCTGACTCAATTCTTAATTCAGATTCAGTTCCGCCTGAAAATGAATACCCCTATATAATAAATGTCAATAAGAGAATCTGGACGCATTTAAGGTCAGATTCAAATCCACAAAAAGTGAGCAACAAACAATACCACATTTATGATAATTTGTATAATAAACAAACCCTTATTTTTATCAAATAAAAAAATAAAATAGAGTTTGGAGTTTCCTGCAAGAATAGGCATAGTGTAGGAGCTACTGCAAGCAATTAAGGAACTGTACACACATCACCTACCTCTAGCTGGTCCAATTCTTACATTACTCATACCCTTATCTTTATGTTTTCTCCAGAAAATATAAGTAACAGAGACGTATCATCAAGACCTCACTTATCACTTATCACCCTTACCTACCCCATTATAAATGAGTTTTAATTAATTCTCCTTCTTAATTAATTAAAACTTGCGTCAAGGTAATGTTTGTGTTGAGTACTTGGCTCCTCTACTTGTTCCTTGAAAGCGATGTCATGTAGTTCGCGTAATTGGGTCACATCGTAATCACAATCAATATAAAAAAAAATTGGATTAGACGGTCCAATTATACATAATTGAATTGTTTAAATTAGTTACACAAATCAAGCGAGTCTAGACAAGGAAATTAAATAATTTAGAGCAACGAAGGTAATATGTATTAAAATATTAATTTTTATCTTCATAAACTGTATAATCAATAATTTGATTTTGATTGTCCACGTATAATAATTTTTTTCCTAAAATATCCAACTTTATTACGCAAACGAGTTTAAATGCATGCTGAAAATAACAACGACAAAATTTGAGGCAAAACTACCATTTGAACGCTTGAAATTGAGAAGTTAACAATAAACTTGGCTAACATCGCATCCAACACAATTCAGTAACAAACTTAGTAGTGATAAAACGTTGAACCAATAAGATTATAGATCGGAGATTAGTCGACTCGATCACTCGAACCAATTAGGATTATGCAAAGTTAAACCGGGACAACAACCAAATCGAACGAGATGAAAAAACCAGCTAGACAGAGACCGACTTCCGTCATCCAAAATCGCTCTCTCGAGTCCAAAATTGCTCCCCCTGAATCATAACGGCCGTCCACCACTAAAATTTAAGAACGTGAAATTTTGATTAATTCTCGATTCTTTCACATCCGTCTAACGTCTAGTGTTCTTAAAACACCGATCACAATTAAAAAATTAATCTTATTGGGTATAATACCTAATTTCTTAAAAGGTAATAAATACTCATTTACAAAATTGTGCAACTAATAATAATCACACCATTTATGCAAGGGCAAAACGGTAAATGCAACCACACTTGCCTCCTATAAAATCGTTTCGATTACAGAAACAGAGAGAGAGCATTGAGAAACAGAGCAATCGAGCTCTCACTCACCGAAACGTCGTCGTTATGATGGATTTGTTCCTGGAAGAGTGCGGCGGCTGCGCCGTCGTGGACGGCGGCTTCGCCACCGAGCTGGAGCGCCACGGCGCCGACCTCAACGACCCTCTCTGGAGCGCCACGTGTCTCGTGACGTCACCTCACCTCGTCCGAAGAGTACACACACTTTTTCTCTCTCTCTCTCTCTATATGTATATACATTGATCATATTTTTCTCTTTTTACATTGTTTTTAAAAATTTTTTTTTTGTTTTGGGCTGTTTGGTTGGAGAGAAAACGATGGAAAGTTGTTAAGCCCCTTTCTCTTGTTTTTGGTATTAGTCTATTGTCGTTTTTAATTTGTTGCTATTTGTTTGGGTCACGTTTTTTTTTCTAATTCCGTTTTAATTTTGCAATGTTCTAAAAAGGAAAGAAAATTTTATTCATATTTTTCTTGTTTATATGCTTTATGCATTTAATTGAGTATCGATTCCTTTTAACATGATAAAATTGACATCAATTATAGTATTTTATTTTATTTTGAATAAATATGAAGGCAAAAGATAAATATCATTAGGGGTGTTTACGGTTCAATTTTATGTAAATTAAAATATGAACAAGATGAATTTGGTTCGGTTTTGGACCGAGAAGAATTTCTTTTAATTGATTTTTCGTGATTTTTTTATTTTCGGCTTGTTTTGATTTATTTTTTGTTTACATAGTATTTTTAAGCTCTATTGATAAAATTGGTGATTTTAAAATGAGATATATGTCTAAACCGATCAATTTTCATTTTGGTTTCCTATCGTTTCTATATTTATAAACCATAATCGACCTAAGGCAGTTTCAGTTTTGTTTATAATTGAAGTATGTACTTCAGTTTTATCCTGTTCAATTCAGTCAGTTCAAATATTTTTGGATAGTCTTATATCTAACTATATAAAATTAAATTTACACTACATTAGATATTTGTTTTGGTAACTCGTAAGTTTATATCCAACTAAACCGTTAGTTATAGAGTTCGACATGATATATATAATCCGATTAAATTTAAGTACTGCAATTGAGATATGGAGTGAAGTCAATGAAGGAGGTGGTGATGTAATGAATATCCAAATCTTGAAAGTAGGTGGCAAAGAATTTGCATTACATGTCATTGCTTATTTTATCGACTCGTGACACTTGTCTTTTTCATGCAACAAAACCAAACATTTTTGTGGTCATTTGGATAACTTGGTACTGAAGTGTTTTTAATGTAAATGCCAACTATACTATGAAACATAGCACACAGATTTAGCATTTTATGAACATGTCATTATTGTCCATTTTTCTAAGACTGTTGCTTCATTGACAGGTCCACCTGGATTATCTTGATGCTGGGGCTAATATCATATTAACAGCGTCTTATCAGGTAATCAAATCCGCATTATATTTGCTAATGATACTTGATTAGTGCATAAGCAATATTTTAAAAGATACTAGGCACTAGTCGGGCTGATAAAACCTAAAAGGTTAATCAAATTTGTCTTTATCATATTTTCATTTTGTATGTAAGAAATTATTATATACCCACAATCGATTTATGGGTTCGAACAACGATTAGACAAAAAGAGTTTTATGAGTAAATAAGGAATGATTTATTTTCAAGAAAAATAAATATCCGGATTAATATTTGCTATATTTATATTTTTAAAATACTCATTATTAAAAATTACTATTTTTTTCAAAATCATTTTTTTAAAATTGTCTAAATCTGTCTTGATCTATCTAGTCTACTTAATCTAATCGATTATATGAAATTAGGTCGGTGTTCTAAAAATATCCGTCCAGGCGCTATACATAGCCTAATTTTTAAGCAATGTGCACAACTAGTCTCATTGTATAAGCTATTGGTTGGTTTCCATGTTTTAGGCCACAATTCAAGGTTTTGAGGCCAAAGGCTTATCTAGAGAAGAAGCTGAAGCTTTACTCAAGAGAAGCGTTGAGATCGCCTGCGAGGCGCGTGAAATTTTCAACGACAGGTGCACAAAAGGCTCTTGGGACAGCGTTGATGGGAGCAATGGCATTTCGGCCAGGCCGATTTTGGTTGCAGCGTCTGTAGGAAGCTATGGAGCTTATTTGGCCGACGGCTCTGAATATAGGTGACGGACAGAGCCATTTGTTTTGATAATGAACCTAACTTGACTAAATGTGGCTTATGTTTATTGTCTTGAACCTTGATTTGTTTTAGTGGGAACTATGGTGAGGCTGTTTCGTTGAGAACGTTGAAGGATTTTCACAGGAGAAGGGTTCAGATATTGGGGAGTTGCGGTGCTGACCTGATTGCGTTTGAGACCATCCCAAATAAACTCGAGGCTCAGGTATTTTATTTTACGTGCATTGTTATGTTATGTTATGTTACGTTCGTGGACCTTAAAGCAATAAAAAAAATCATGATATTAGAAAATGAGGTTTGAGAGACAAAACTGTTTTGCTTGTTTGGATTCAGACATGGTTTCTTGACCTTAAAACAATAAAAAAAACATTATGGTATCATAAAAAAAACATTGTACTGTGTTATTTGTGGCCAGCTGAGACTTGGGAGACGGGTTTCGTTGTTTTTTTGTTTTTGCTTGACGGGATTTACTTGCAGGCGTATGCTGAGCTTCTCGAGGAAGAGGGAGTTAAGACTCCGGCCTGGTTTGCCTTCAACTCCAAGGATGGAATCAACGTGGTGAGCGGCGACTCTATATCAGAATGCGCCTCCATTGCAGATTCTTGCAAGCAGGTCGTTGCGGTTGGAATCAACTGCACTCCTCCCAGGTTCATCCATGGCCTCATTCTCTCCATCAAAAAGGTATTCCTCAGAATCTCCAAATTCACCAGAAAGTTTTGAACATTACCTCAAAATCTTGAAATTCCGACAGAAAAATTTGTACATTATCTTAATATCTTCCATTTTGCTGATATATGATTTGGCAGGTAACACAGAAACCAGTGGTCATATATCCAAATAGCGGAGAGACCTACGACAGTGAGAGCAAACAATGGGTGGTGAGTGATTTTGTAGCTGAATTATGTTGTTTTGGTGATTCAAAGATCAATTTATCAGCAAATCCTTAAAACTGAAGTACATTGGTTTTATGTCTGCAGAAATCAAGCGGGGTGGTGGACGAGGATTTTGTGTCGTACGTAGGAAAATGGCGCGAGGCCGGAGCGTCGCTGTTCGGGGGATGCTGCAGAACTACCCCAAAAACCATCAGGGGCATAGCAAAGGCCCTTAAGCTTTAGTGCTATGAGGTGTAAGTAGTCTTTTATGAATAAATGAGACCTGTAACAACTGTTGCTTGCAAGACAAGTTACCATCCTCAGGATATTCAATGAATTTCATTTGTCAGCAATTTCACATAACGGTACAATTCCCTTTCAGAAGCCATTTTCTTCCAAAAGACAAGCATTCAAGAAACTGTCATTACAAAAAAAAATCAATTTCTTGAAACTATAGGCGACGATCAAGTATGTTATGCTGTCTATTTCTTCCTGCTAGTAGCGATTGTAGATTTGTGCGGGACGGTAGTTTTCTCCCTCCCGCCATCTCGATTCCTTGCCTCTCAAGAAACTCCTCGATCAACCTAAACGCAAAAAGAATAGTTCAAAGGCGTTGATCTGAGCGCTTACATGACTAACAATTTAAGAAAACGGAGCAGAGCATTAACTTACAGTCCACATATAGATTTCTGTGAAATCGCGAGTTCTTGATCTGGAAATGAGTCCTCTAACCGGAAACTCAACCAAACATAAAGCTCCAACACCTTCAGTCGTAAAACCAAGAACATTGAACGTTAAATGCTTCGCTAAAAGCAATTTCCATCAGTAAAATAGCGATACTCTGTGGAACAACGACAAATACAGAAATTTCAGACCTTATGGATGGATTCGAGCTCCTTGAGGGTGGTTGGTGTTTTCGGGACCTTAAGCTTTTCGGGACTAAATATTTCTCTAAGCGGAACTATGCTTTTCTTTGCATATGTTGTGGCGAACTGGTTTCATTAGTCACATTATTTCTCTCAGTACAAAATATAATGTTGATCCTTCGAGTAAATTACAAATTTGAGATTTGGAAATTTATGTACCTGTACGAGACCTTGGCTAGAAATTTCATCATCCATCTCGGCTGGACTGCACATCACAATAGTCAATGAATCTGAACCTAAACAAAAACCCGAACACAACTACTTTGTCAACTAAAATAATGTAACATTTTTTATCAGCATTGTCAGACCAATATTACCTCATGCAGAAAAGGTATTTATCGTGCAATGACAAGGGCAGTTCATCGACTTTGGCAGCAATTTTCTAATGTCAAAACTCAAAAAGTACGATTAAATATGCAAAATAGGGATAGCGTCTTGTTTCCAACATCAAATCATTCACAAAGCTCGAGAAGATGAAACTTACCAACATATTCTCAATATTGGCTATAAAAAAGTTCACCGATAGCTTAGCATTCTCTAGGAAATGCTCCTGCATGGAAAGTGAAAATAATAATTGTTTATTTGATCAGCAAGAATTAAAGAGCAATATCGCTATCACGAGGATTGAAACCAGCAATCTCATGCTTATTACATGAGGTCTCTATCACCTCACCCCATGCCTCTAATGAAGGGCTCATTTGTTGACAAGATTTATCATATAATTGACCGCCAACTTACAAATATATGGTAGATACCGCACATTGGGTGTGAGCGCGAATATGCTAGCAAGAGATCGAAGGGAGGAAACAACCCGGCACGCTGCAGTTACAAGTTAAACTGGTTTTAGAAAACAATTAGACTATTTTGTCATTTTAAAACTGTAAGGAACCTATAAACGACCTCTAGGACGGGAGATGGGGATTTCAGCGCCGTGTGAAGCAAAGGTAGGTCGCTTGCGTTAAGACAAGTCACTTGTCCGACAGGGAACTTTGATCCGTATCTACCGGCTCTCCCTACAAACAGAACCGATTCCATTAACAGCCAAGCTTAAAAATAATTCCCAAACACATTCGCAGTACCTGCAATTTGTTTGATCTCTGATACGGTTAAATCCCGTTTTTCTGTGCCGTCAAATTTTCGTACACTGGAAAATATTATCCTAGAGATGTTGAGGTTGAGGCCCATCCCGATGGCATCACTGGCCACAAGTACATCAAACTCGTTGCTTTCATCATTGAACATCATTGCCTATAATCATAAGAAAACATATGACAACCAATCATAGAGCATAATTGCCTACCAAATCGAAGCTGCACGGAATGATCACACATTTCAAACAAGTAGAAAGATACCCTTACCTGTCTCGTGCGAGTCTCGGGTGGCAGTGAACCATATACCACAGAACAGCGATGCTTTCCTATAATTTCAACAGCTTTCTAGCATATTGGTGACAATACAAATCAAGTTAGCAAGTTAGGTCACTATATGAAGCAAAAGAGGCATAGTTCAGTTTTGAGCACTGCATTAGATGTACAAAATTTACACTGTATAACTTCTAAAAGCTTTGTTCAGGTATTAACAACAAAACCCAAAAGGCGGTAATTTTTTTTACAGTAGATGAGAAAATAAAATATTAAGCTGTGGCTAGATAACCTCGTCTACATCACATATTCAAGATAAATAATTAGAAACGATATTAAATGATTACTGACCTTAAATGAGTAGATTTTGTTGCGTGAAAAAGATACAAGGCAATCACCCGTTCGTATATCAGAAAAGGAGGCCAAAGGTTCCTCCAAGGGGACTAGTGGTGAAAGTCTTTCATAATATTGAACCTCAAGAGTAAGCAAAGGGCTTTAAAATTCAGAGACCAGTGGGAGGAGAAAGATAAAAGAAATAACTAAAAAACAATAAGGTATAAAAAAAGGACATGCATAACAACACAAATGTAACAACTAGATATGACATAAGCTGAAATGTTTCCATAAAATTGACATATAAGACATGAAAATGTATAGAAGTACTGAAATGATTCTTGTACATCCAACCAACAATGTGATCATCCAAAAAATGTTGCAGAGCCATGCACAATTTATGTTTATCCCATGGAGAAATGAGTAACAAAACTATCGCCATGAAAGACTAAAGAATATTCACCATGATGATGTCAGTAAATACCTCGATATGATCATCAGTGACTTTCAGTATTTCCTTAATTAGAGGAACAGCACCAGGATCTCCGCAAAGATGAAGTTCATCAGCAGAAATCCCCAATAGGGCTCTTGTAAATGAATAACCCCTCGACTCACACCCCACCATCTGAGAAGAAGTATATTAAAATTGAAGAATTTGTATCAAAGTGGAAAAGAAGCATTTAACATATTTATACAAAGTTCAGCTTCATGAAAATAAGTAATAAAAAAAGGCATCATAATGCATGAGTTGTAGTAGGACATGGCATTAACAACCACTTCCTTGCAGTTTGGCCAATTTTAACATCTACACTTCTTTTTATACTTTGCTATGATTTGAGGTAATTCTAGAGAAAAATCTTTGACGTGCCTGAATTTCATCTACGATAGCACAATGGTAGTCGGAGGATATATCAGCCATCTCGACCGTCACGGCTTTGTGCTTTGCGCCATCAATTTCCTTTCTTTCTTGCCCTGTAATTAGATCACAAGGAACATTTGCCTTGTTCATCCGTTTCGCCACCTCCCACGCGAGCAACCTCAGAGGACCACAATACACGCCTACATATTAACAAAAGCAACCGAGCTTATTTTCTTGTCTTATTCATGCATTAATGTTTAATTATGTAGATAAAATCAACTATGGAATCTGTAAGAAATCAAGAATTTCTAGTATCCATACCAGAAGAACTCGACTCTAGTTGCTTCAGCGCATTGTGAGTTTTACCACTGTTTGTAGGGCCTACGTGCAGGACAACCCTGCGCTTTTTCCTTCTAGCATGTGGGTACCATGTATGAGGAGAGCTGGACAAAAAACAAGGACATTAAGGGATTTAAACACAAGAAAATATACCCAATCCATCCACACAAAATCACTACATTTCTTGTTTTCAACGTTTAGTACAAGAATATAAAGCCAGCTTAAGGAATTTTATACTAAAGTTCAGTTAACAAGCCAAAAAACACAGTAACTTTGTATCTGTACAGATCCTAGTCCAGTTTCCTTACATCTTCCTCTAACTAGAAAATACTCATAATAGAAATGACGTGTAAACGATAGATGAAATGATAATTATATATATCCTTGAAGCCAAACATATTTCACAACAAACACATAAATGAAAAGCAATACAAGTTCATATTAATGTAAAATTACTTTCAAAAGTGGAGTCATATAATTCTTACGTCAGGTCCATACAATCCGGTTTCGTCGTACGAATGAAGTTGGTGTACTGTCTCAACATCCCGCAGACACTAAAATTTAAAGCTACACACTTCAAGTCTGAGTGCAATCGAAAGGGGTCGATATTATCTGCTGAACATCCATAAGGAGAGTGTAAGGAACATCAAAACATCACAGATAGTCACTCTCTCACACAGAGAATAAAATGAAAGTGGCTATAATCATTAAACCGATCATATACAGCTTCCAACCCCTGTAACTTTTCTTCTGAATACATGAGTATAGGCCACTTATCAATTTCAACTACTAGCACCTTATATATAATTTACATAGCATCAGCATATCCAAACTAAATTGCATTAGCAATCTCAAGTAATGTTAACTGACGATCCCATTTGGTTGCCTCACATTATTGACGATATATTCACCTCCATCTGCAAATATATGCAACTTCAAACCCATTATATTCCCTATAAGGCTATAACCACCCAACACTCCTCAAATTGGCAAAACTATACAATTAAAAAAAAAAACATTATTGCTGCCAATAATATAGGTAGAAAATCAAAGAACAAACTCCAATTGTATGTAGTGAGCAGCATTAACACATGGAATTCAAAATTCAAGTCCTTATCATTTTCCCTGCATTTTCTCAGCAACCAAATAATTGAAATTTCTCCATGTCCCCCAATTGGGATAGCTGAGAAAACAAGACTAACACAAATAGACACTTCTCCAAATATATTCATCCCCTTTTCAATTCAAATAGGGAAATCCCAATAAAAACTTAGTCGTATGAATGAAGTTGGTGTAGTGTCTCCATATCCCGCAGACACTAATTAAAGCTACAAACTTCAAGTCCGAGTGTGGTCGAAATAAGGAGAAATGTGAGGAACATCCAAAGATCACAAATAGTCACACAGGCACAAAATAAAATCAAAGTGGCATATGATCGTTAACCAATGATACAAAGCTTCCAACCCCTATAGCTCTTCCTCTGAATGAATTAGTATAAGCCACTTAACAATTTCAACTACTACCATCTTATAGTTACATAGGTAATGTTGCTGATGATACTATTTGATTGCCTCACATTATTGAAAATATATTCAACTTCACACCCATTATATTCCCTATAACCATCCAACACTCCTCAAATTGGCAAACTTTAAATTTAAAAAAAACATCATTGCCATAGAAAATCACAGAGAAAACTCCAATTGTATGTAGTGAGCAGCATTAACACACGATATTCAAAATTAAGTCCTTGTCATTTTCCCCACATTTTCCCAGCAACCAAACAATTGAAATTTCTCCATTTCCCCCAATTGGGATAGCTGAGAAAAAACAGCTAACACAAACAGACACTTCCCCAAATCTATTCATCCCCTCTTCCATTCAAATAGGAAAACCCCAATTCAAACAATGAATAAAAGACTCAAATTTCGGCTGCATCTCCATTTTCCCAGCAACCAAACACGAAATCAAGAGAAAAGGAGAAAAGGGTAACGATTCCGAACCGTGGAGAGTCCTGTAAACGCAGAATGACGACACTTTCCGGCGGAGAATCGAAGAGGCCATGGCTGTCGAATTGACAAGGTGAGAGATGGTTCTGTAAAATTGCTTGCCACAGTACAAAGGACGATGAATCAGAAGAAATGGGTGTCCAGCGAATTAGAAGGAGACTCAGCGATGAAGAATCGAAGAATCGGAGGTTTCTGCTGTCGCTTGAAGCCCGGAGAGTCAACCTCGTCCGTGTTCGTCTCCATCAACGACCACTCCAGTTTTTTCTTTCACAACCTACTGAGTTGGGCCCAACCTAAACATAAATGGGCCTAGGCCCAGATACAACTTTGGGCTAAGCCCAATTGTGAGGGATGCAAGGTGTGTATGACTGTCGAAAATAACCAAACTCACCAAACCAAATCGATGCAAAATGAACTTAATTGGTTCGATTTGTAACCGAAAGTCTATTGATTTAATTTCAGTTTATAAAATAAGAACCGATACAAAATCTAATGGTGAACATGAATCGGATTGGGGCGGATTACATTAATTCATGGATTCAACCTGAAAGGAGCGGGTTAGAAATATGATGGCCTATCATCCAACCCGGTTGGAGCGAGTTCTAGACTTCTAGCATGTTGGGGCGGGTTGAATCCGAGCGGGCTGGGAGTTTTATCGAACCCAACCTGCCATCAGGGGTCATTTATTTTATTATTAAAAATCAAGCTCAAATAAATTTGTAGTGTCTTGGGTTTCAGAATGCAAATGTATGACGATTATTTCATTCAACATTCTTTTGTTCTGGGTTAAGAATGAATTTAATGAGTAGGTTTGTGGGAATTAAGGATATGTTGTTTGTGTAGTGATGATTACCAAAGTGATGGTGTGGATATAGAAATTCGAGTGCCGATGATATTATATTTTGGGCCATCTTTTGTTTTGAGTTTGATAATTGGTTATGATTCTTTTATGAGAAGTTGTTGGAATCTCCATAGCTTATAATTAACAAAGGTATGTTTTTTGCTCTTGCCTCTAATGACGTGAGTGAGCAGTTTAGGGAAAAGCAATGTTATAGACTTTTTTGTTATATGGAGCCATGATTTTGGGTGTTTATTATTTCTAGGGATGACAATGGGCCACGGGTTTGGACGGATTTTGCATTCCAGTCACAGATAGAAATGGGGCGGGAATTTCTAACGGGTACGAGGATTTCCCATTTTTCGTTTCCAGCCCAGAACGATGTTAATTAAAACGTATTTATTTTTAATAAAATATGCATTAAAATCTTCAGGAAAGTATTAAGGGAAGAAGCAAGTTTGATGATTGAGTTGCGGCCCGAGACCCTGCTGGTAGTAGCGGAGGGCGCATCGGCCCTGGCAGTGGATCAGCTCAACGCCCTGGCCGCCCTCGCTCTGGCGCCAGTTCAGGCACCGGTCCAGCTCGCGGGTCTCGGGCCTGCTGGCCTCGGCCGGAGAGAGTGAGGCCGAGGCCAGGAGGAAGAGAGCCACGAGCAACACACAACAACTTGTTTTCATCGTCATCTTCATCACCATTGTTTTTGTTTTTGTTGTTGTTGTTGTTGTTGTTATTACTGTAGTGGTTCGTGATTGACTATTTTATACGTGGTTTGGTTGGGCATGCACGCACCGATGTTTCATAACTTGGGACGCGTGATGTATATATGGTTGCGAATAACTTGAAACTATAGGCACGTACACGGTGCGCATGCATGTAGCATATGTGTTGTGCGGGTTTATTGAAATGTTGAAAATTATATGAGGTTATGATCTTAACACTATCATTAGAGAGACATTAAAATGAAAGAGAGATCCCAAAACGGAGCAATAAACTCTTGGTCATAAAATGTCAGTACAAGAAAAAAAATGGAGGAATATTAATACGTATCTAAAAACATTGAAAAATCACATTATAAAAAAGTAATAAACAGTTCAACAGGCTACAAGATTTGAAGTAAAGAGAATGTATATATATATACACATAGGAGAAATCCGGTAAAAACATCTCTATCTTGTGAGAACTACGAGAACCAATATGGAGATGACATGTGATGCGCATGCTGAGCTGGCAGTGGAGGACACGTGGCACCTTCTCTCTCCGTTGTCGTATATTTGTGACTTTTCGGACATGTATGTTCTCGCCGCCTATTCCATCAGCTTCAGACACCGCCGATATGCCAGAATCCAGAAGTCGTCGTCGGAATTTCTCCAACGCGCCGCTGTAACCCTCCGAGCTAATTGAAGGGAACCCGAACCCCCCCCCCCCTCGATACACCACTTCCCCAACAGGGTTCACTTTTCCTATTAGGTTATAGTATAGAACCCGCTCCCTGCCACATGGTTGACATTTTAGCCCGATAGATATTATCCAATTTTAAATGGTATCGGAGCCTGATTGATCTAGGTATGTGTTAGTGAGCTCCTAGTGCTTACGCCCCTCCGTGAACTCTGGCACATATGAAAAAGTTCAGTACTGTTATGACTCACGTGTAGAAGACTACAACGTGAGAGAGACTATTGAAATATAGATAAGTACAAGCATAAAACAAAGGAGTCTTAATCTCATGTGAAATTAAAATGGGTATACATAAAACCACTTAAAAAAAATTGAAATTGAAATCCACCAGTCCAAGTTGCTCGCAAAATCCACCAACCTAATCCACATGACACTGCAAATAGCATAGGCTGGGCTTCGGGCCCATACTTAGCGGGTCGCAACTATTGGATGTAAGCGGCAGCCCAAACTCTGAAAATTTCAGTCCAAATCGCACCATTCATACAAAACCAAACATCCTTGTCCGATTCCGAAATGCCTCGGACACGTCAAACCCGGCGCCGAGTCCACCCGTCAGCGTGCATGCGCAACCGAACCAACTATAAAAACGACCACACACACACACTCCTCTTCATCACTACTCACAGTGAAGATATGAAGACAAGTACTTGCGTGTTGCTCCTCGCTCTCTTCCTGGCCTCGGCCTCGCTCTCCCTGGCCGCCACCAGCCGGCCCGCGGAGACCAGCGAGCTCGACCAGTGCCTGGCGCAGTGCTGGCGCCAGGAGACGGCCCAGGGCCAGCGGATCAGCTGCATGGGCCGGTGCGCCATCCAGTACTACCAGAAGGCACAGCCTCAATTTGGCACCAACCACGGAGGCGGCTGGGGAGGAGGCAGGCCCGGCTACGGAGGCGGCTGGTGGGGAGGAGGATATAGCCCCGCCTTGGGGTATTGATCAACCCATTATGCATAATATTGCACTGATCAACGGCCAAAAAATGAAATAAAAATAAAAACAAAAATATGAAAATAATAGTAACTTGTAATAAGGTGCGGTTGTTTTTGTGCATGTGTGAACAATAAGACTGCAGATCCATGCTGTTAGTATCGTTATTTTCCTTAACTATTCATTCTCAATTTTGGTTATCACATTATTTAGAATTATTATAGATGAATATGGCACCATCAACTTTATTATTTAAAATCAACTTTGCAGGATTCAATCTCAAGACATGAAAATTAGGCAAGTTACTTTCTTACCACTC